>JAOEHY010013320.1:7304-29609 GCA_025447955.1 Psilopsiagon aurifrons | reverse complement strand
GATTCTCCTTCCCATCCCTCCAGGAGCAGAGGGAAGAAAAAGGGGGAAGTGAGCGAACAAACTGCGTGGCTGATTTACAGCTTAAACCACGACAGTGACAATGAGCATTTCCTATGCAGCCTAATGAAAAAAAAAAAAAACCACTGTGTGTAGTGAGCATTTATTAATGTCTTTTTTTCTGTCCTTACCAGAGGACTTCAGCTTGTAATATTACTTTGTTTTCCTCTTTCTACATTTAAAAAAAAAAAAAGTTAAAAAATATAAGCTTTCAAAAATTCATTTTCAAAAGTATCTTCATCAGGAGTAAGTCCCTTAGCATCACACAGAAGTAATTTCTCAGATAACCTTTAGCAAAATAATTTTATTGCAGACATATGCTTACAGCAGGTCTCCTTATGCTACAGTGGAGGGACTGAGGAGCCTGTGAGAGCCTCAGTATAAGAGGCCATAGTTGCAGGTCATGCTATCTGGAAAATAATGTCCTTTGCAAGGAAACTTTGAAATATTTTGTGAGCTAAAGATATAATTCACAAGGTTGGTTGGAGATTTATATCCACTTTATAAGTGTAGTTATCTCACTACTTCACACATTGGAGTGACAAAACTGGGTACATACACCATTAAAATTGTACATGGAGACCTAACTTGTTTTAGTTGTTCTATTGGCTTAAGGGGATTATAAATGCAGTCTTCAGGAGAGACTGATATGAAGATGAGGCTTGTGAGATAACTTGTTCCCCTGGTAAGAAGTGCACAACACAGTACACTATGGTAATTGGGAAGAAAGGAATAGCGGAATTGTATAACTCTTAATTCCCCTTAGCCATTACTGGCTTTGGTTCCCCAGGTTCTCCACATACAGAAAAATCTGTTGTGTTGAAATATGAAAGTGATATTCACAAAGGCTATTTGTCAATGCTACTCCTCTTGCCTTTAAAATCAAGTGATGTGTCAAATAAGCACTTTTTTATCACATCACTGGAAAATGACTACAGTGTGCAAGCAGATTGTCTGATAAGTTATGGAGGTCAGCAAAATGTAAGAATCAGCTTCAACATGGTCTGTGCAGATTTTTTTCAATAAACTTTAAAATCTAACAGAATTAGATGAGGATACTTTAAGATAGAAAAAAAAAAAAAAAAGGCAAAAGAAAGAAAGAAAGGAAAAGCAAGCGCTAATTCATAGGTGTTCAGCGGCAGGCAATGTCAGTCTAAGAATGACAGAATTACCCAATCTGTCATGACTGAAAATAGAAAATTTGCACAAAAAGGAAGATGAAGGAGAGAGATATCAGCTCTTTGCCAGAAAGGCGTATGCACTCTATGCATTTCAGGACTCATGTAAACTTGTCTCTTTGGTATGGGACTCTGTATCCCCAGTTTACTCTTCAGTTTGCTAATCTTGATATATACTACTAACAGCAGCCTCAACACTGGTTTAAAAATCTCAGACAACTGTCCTAATTTACTTGTGCTAATTAAAGCTTGTCACACCATAACGTGCGACTTCTCTACTTGGAAACAAGTTATAGGCATTGTTTCCAGCTCAGTCACTTTGTTACCTGTTAGTCTGCTGCTGCTACCTTCTGCTTACCTTTGTCCTCCTTGAATGGGCTTTCTCTCTACCTGCAACCATGATTTACATTGAAGATATAGAGACTAAAAATATCTGCTAGTCCAGTGTTACTGAAGTGACAGCTTTATTTGTCCTGTGCCTGACAATTGCTCCTCTTTTAAAGATGCAAATAGTATTTATAGTAGCAATTGCTACTGTTTGGGAATATTCCTGAAACATGGTGAAAATGGGCAATCAGAAAGACTTTAAGGAATATATGACTGTGACTTTATGTGTCCATTTGGGAACAGGGTACCAGGGAGCTAATGAGATCATTTATACTGAGGCTCTAAAAAATGCAGAGTACAGGAAATACAGACCTAATGCACTTGGAAATCACAGGAATTATACAGATATTTTCAGATTTCCCTTGTAAACTACTGGTAAATAGTGTTACCTTAAAACACGATTTTGTCAAGCTTTGTAAATTCTCTACAATTAATATTAATCTTTATCTTCACCTCTTGCTTCTGTATGCATTCTAGGCTTTTATTTGTCTTCCTGACTTTCTACTCTATCCTGCTTTTCAGGCTGTACTTTTATTTCTGCCACTATCTGTTATTCCTCTGGCCTCCTTTTTGTCTCTTTTCTCTCTTGGTTTTATTTTCACTCCCTGGAGATACTCCCAGATCACTTTAGAAATGTAGGTTGCATTTCTGATGTCATTCTTAGAGAAAGAAAAAGAAATTACAACCTTAGTGCTTAAGGCTTTATATGGAAATCCTCTTACATATCTCTGTAGCAATGCTTTTTCATGATCCTGAGATGCTTGAATATGCATTTGTGGGTAGGGAAAAATGCAAAATTTAGGAAATTAGATCTTTCTGGTTTCTTACATTTAGACACAGTTGCTTGATGATTATAGAGTTGGTGTTGTCTAGTGTCCATCCAGTGGGAACAGATTTCAGAAATGTCACTTAAAATAATAAATACACTGAGTTTGGGGTTTAAGATTAATTTATTCCTTCAGCTCTTCATTGTTTAGGCAGTGCTACGTGCTATGAATCCCCTAATGAGATGCCTCAATCCCTGTAGCTACTATGGGGAATGCAGGTGCCTGTTTCAGTTTCATAGATTCTATTGCAGAACCTAAAGGAATGAAATTAGGGCAGTCAGGTTCATTCTATGTTGGACGCCTTTCTAAATAGAAATAGCTGATCTTCAGAGACTGAGTTATACAAGCATGTTTGGTCAGGTCAGGGTCAAATCTTACTGTTAAATGATGCAAGATACCTTTTTATTACTGTGTTTCTATAACATCTGCTTGGAATGTAGAAACAGCGGCCTCACATATGTTGACACAACGCTTTTCAAAACCAAAAGTCTCACATTAGGCTGTTATATTTTTCTAATGGTCAAAATTATGCATTAGTCATATGGTTGTTGCATGGGTTATTAAGGTTTACAAAACACTGATACAAAACATATTGAAAATTGTTCTCTGATCTACACAATGCAAAACCTTTTTTCCAGTTATCTTTTTTAATTGCTGAAGCCACTTGTATAAGAACAGGATCTTTGTTTTCAAGAATTTATCTGCTAGACAGAAGATGCTACTTTACTGCAGAAAGTAATCAGGTTAGCATGGTATGTTTTGCTTCTGGTAAATTAATTTTTTCCAATCACTTCTTCACCTGCTTTTTATGGTGTCTCGAGAGTTTAGAATGGGAAAGCTTTATATCTGCAGCATAAGAGTGATTATACAGAGACTGGGGGTTTTTAATGCTTGTACAGTTTAAACACTTATAACTTTGGCTAAAATGTATCATATCTACATCCATGACATTTCAAATCATGTATTTTTTATCTAAATGTCTTGTCTATCTGATCTGGTTGCATCTACTCAGTGAGGTAGCTCTCTCTGTAACCAACTGTTGTTCCTGTAAATCTATTAGCTTCATTTCCGATTTCTTATTTCACCATCAGTAATAAATTTGTTGTAAAATAGTACTTTATCTACCCTATCTATGTCAGCTGTATGAACTACAAACCCCACAAGCTGTAGCAATGACAAAGTCAACAGGCTTTTCAGAAATCTGTTCGTAATTGCCAAGGCATTTTTATTAATTGCTCCTACTACTGGAGAACCTTCTAATCGTAAATGTATGTATATATGCAAAGTCCTACATGATAGATTAATGCTTAGTTAAATTTGTTCTCTCAAAGATTTAGTGGTAGAAAGAGACTATGGTCACACTAAGTGCCAATGGAGGAGCTTCAAAATTGTCCTTTTCTAAGGAGGTCTTCACAAGAATGCAGACTCTCTCCTCAGCAAAATAAACTAGAAGAAAAATTGAGAGGAATCCAGAAGAATCTGCTCATATGGCCTTTTTTTTCACACTGACATTATAATAATAATGGTTGTGAAGTTAGTGCTATAGAAAGTTACATACAATGTATTTTAAAATGCTCTGTAGGGGATTTTGAATGTCAGGGTGACTAAACTTTCTCACCAATATTTTTAGCTAATCCAAATTACATTGCTTTCGCAGCAACATTGCTTCATCCTAGTTTGAGCGAAATAGTATAATAATCCATTTGTTTGTCACTCAAGCTCACTAATTTTCTTCTTCAGTTCTGTTAGTAGGGGAGAAAGACTATATGCTAAGTTCTCTGAAACAGTGGAGAAAATATAGCTAGTTATTATAAACAAGACTATTGTATGAAGCATTAGAGAATTCCATATTTCACCCACAAACTGCTGAAACCAAAAGTACTGAGATAATTGGACTTATCAGCTATAAAGTCTGATTTTTCTGGTGCCTTGACTTTTGTCTAGATATTGTTTTCGATGTCACAGAAAGATCTGATCAGGGCAGGGACAAACAGTATGTGTACTTTCGTGGATTTATGAAAGTAACTTCCAAGAGAAAGGTGAGAAGAAAATGAATTAAGGCTGTACACACCACAGCTGGATTTCTACAGCAGTTTTAAGCTATAGTCTAAACAAGATTATTTGAGGAGTTCAAGCTTGTCACACTACCAGTTTTCCTCAAACAAAGATATTTCTAAGTTGTCATAGAATGTACCAGAACAACACATGTATTCAGAGTCGTTTTCTAACTGGAGAATATAATTCATATATAATGTGTAGCTGTTTTGGATTACCTGGTAAATTTTATTTTCTATTTGTCTGATATTAACATTAGGTAGAAAATCTACACACTGGAGGAAGTAAATAAGGAAAATTACCTGGAGTGAATAGATTTATAAGGTTCGGTACTAAGATGAAAATGGGGGTGGGGTGAACTATATTTCTTGTTATATATGGAGCATAGAGATATTTTAACTTATCTTTTTAATATAATTTTTAAACAAACTTATTAGTAACTGTGGAAGTGGAAGTAGGGGACCGGAAGGAAGGAGGTGGACTTATTAAAAGCTAACATGAACAAGTTTGAAAAACAGTACACTGAAAATTAATCAATCCTTCCATCTGAGAGAAAAACGTACTTACCTACATTTAGCTAGGCAAATAAACTTCTAAAGAGCTGATTTGTTCTATTTCTCATCAATTGCTAAAATAAGCTGATTTTTTTTAAAAAAAAATATATATCAGCAGCCATTCTAGTAAACCAGAAATCAAACTAGCAATCAAATAAACTTTTTTTTTTTTTTTTAATTGTAAGATTGTTTTCAGGAAAGAGACATTCAGCATTTTACTTTGTTTGATAGTACTGCAGTTGAAAAAACGATCTCTTTAAATGTTTTTCAACAGTCATCAAATCAGTCTTTCATGTTAATGTTGTTGAGCGCTTTATGTGTAGATTTTCATGACTCTTTGGATGTCATAAGCTTATAAAGATGTAGGGCTAGCTATGTTTGTATCGAAGGTTCTAGACAAGATGAAGAAAAAAAGGAAATAAAATTAATTCAGTTAACATCAGCTGCGCTTCAGGCTGAGGAAGAGAAAATGTTTTTAGAGGAAGCTATAAGGTTTAGAAATTTACATTAGTGGTTAAACTGTTATTGTAATCTGATCCCTAATTGTTACGAAACACTCCAGTATGGCTTTGAGTTCATGCTCCTTTCACCTACTTTTCTTATCTATCTGCATACATAAAATACAAATTAAATTTTTGGTACATTATTTTTTTAAGAAAGTCAACACAAGCAATTTTATAAAAATAGAATACAATGGATTTTATACCAATTTGAAGCACTTTGAAATGTCTGTAATATCTCTGTTGTTAAGGGATTTGAGTTTTGATATTCCTGAGGCATCTCTTGTGAGGAGCCAATGGAAACCATTTCTTTTTGGCATATTTTTTTCCATTTTACTGTATCTGACTAAAAAAAAAAGAATAAAACCTCAATGTAATTTAGCTTCATTAAGGCTACATAAAATATGTACCTTTTTCGTTAATGAACAGTTTTAAATCAGTTCTAGCGTCTTTCTATGAGAATATAATTCTCTTCTTTTCCATTAATATGAAATACTTCTTGAAAATATTAAACTTATTCTCTTCAAAGGCTCTTTTCCAAAGAGGCATAAAAGAATTGCTAGGTGTTTTGGACTTTTATATTCTTCTCAGTCCCAACAGTGTTGACAAATAGATCGCCTACTGCATAGTCTGTATCATGGAAAATAAAGTAGGTGCTACCATTTCCATAGAGCAGTAGTTTGCAACAATTTCAACTTTAGGGTAATTAATTATTGCAATATAAACAAACTTCTCTAATAATGTAGTTATAAACAAGCCACAAAAGTGCTATCAAACATAGTGGAAAACTGTCTCAGCTGAATGCTCTATGTTCTGACTTTAGAGACCAGATGCTCCTGGTGACCACCTGGCTGGAAAATCCCATTTTATTTAGGGATTGTTTTGACAGCACCCAAGCATGAAGATGAAAAAGTAGCAGGTGCTGATTTAGATTCCTCTGGCATCTTCCAGGGGAAGATCCAAGGCTCCTTTAGCATGTTTGGTAAGTTATGACACCTTAATAGCTATAAGTTCTGAAGTCCAGAAGGAGCTCATCAGTGATCAGACTGCAGTCTTGTTCTGAATTTATCAAGATTTATTATTTTAATGAGTCTAATAAAATGTTTTAGAGGAACAGGTAAATTCCAGCCAGCTTTTTAGTGAAGAGATCAGCCTATGTAGCACTTGAACTTAAGATGACAAAGGGATTTAGTTCAGCTTAGTCTGTTGTAATTCAAAGTATAATGCTCCAGAATAGCAAGAAAAAATTAACAGCTTTCTTTTCAAATGAGGGAACTTTTGAACGGTTTGAAAATGTTGCACTATGCCTTCTGTGACTCATTCAAACAGACTTGGAATGAAGGAGTTTAAAAAGGATGCTTCATTAGAGAATAAACATTAATAATAATTTGAGATTACTCTGTGTAACTGTCCAGGTTCTGAGTTACTGGCTGGGCTTAATCCCTCACAATAAAACAAGTCTGAGCATTGTGAGGTAGAACAGCTCAGCTTTTTCATCTGCCAGTAGTTTCCTAAATCACTTCTATTTTTTATCAGCACATCTTTTTTTTTTAAATGAGCTATAAAATGGTGATGTAGAACTCACTTTTATTATCTGATGCTTTATTTTTTATTATGATAAAAATGATATGTTATATGGTTGGCATACACTAATACTGTTTTTACATATTTTAGGCTTCTAACAGCTTAAAATATTTAAAAAGCTATAATGTTGAAAAAGCCTGTAAAAGAGAGTGACACCTAGGTATGGGGTCAAGATAACAAAGAAAATGCCATTCAGCTAACAAAAAGAACTCTAAAGTAACTTAAAAAAAAAAATCCTTCACTTCTTTGAGTAATTTCATGCTGTGAGGGTGTACAGGATGCAGGTGTCCAGGTGTTGGCTGCAGCAGAGCTGCAGGGCAGCATCTGTGAGGAGAGGCCAGGACTGCCCCATGCCAGACACAGCCAGTTCCAGACAGATCCAACCCATCCACTGCAGGGCATGGATGAGCCCCACTGCAGAGGTGGTGGCATCTTGGAAAAAGCATGTTTAAGAAAGCACAAAATGCTGCTCAACAGAGAAAAGTGAGGAAAGTGAGTGAGAATCAACTCCACAAACACCCAAGTCAGAGAAGGAGGAGGAGGTCCAGTAGAGGGTTTCCCCTGCAATCCCTGAATTCCCTGCAATCCACAGTGGAACAGGGAGACCCATCCCTGGAAATGTTCAAACCACATTGGAAGGGGCTTTGAGCAGGCTCGTCCAATGGAAGGTGTCCCTGCTCATGGCAGGGGGTTTGGAATTAGATGATTTTTAAGGCCCCTTTGAACCCTAAGCATACTATGGTTCTATCATCTTCTGTACTCCTGCATTGTGTGCGTGTGCGCGCATGCACAAGAAAAGGTAAAAGGAAAAAGTCTGATGCTTGATGTCTGATGCTTCCTTAGGCACCTCTGGTAGTATTGATCAGACCATGGGAGGATGAAAATTTAGCCTAATCCAGACTAAGTCATCCATGCTTAGGAACATAACTTTTATTGTCATTGTAAATATGTTGGCACAGTATCTGGATATTTATAAAATTCTATCACACTACCTACATAACCCAAAAAACTCCAAGATTATTCTTTTAATGCTAATAAAACACATTTTTAAATTTGGTAATTAATTCTTCTAATACAAAAAAAGCGAAGACTGAAAATGCAAATAGACCACGAAGTCTCTCATCAGGAAACAGGGCAGAGTTTGGCCTCTCATTTAAGATAAAGCTGGGTATGGGGATATTTTTATAGATGACAGTAAGAAAATGAATTTTTTGGGAGCTTCCAGTTCTTGGTATATTAAAAGACCTTGGCATGCAAGCTGTCATTTCTTTTCGTCAAGGGTATTAATGCATTTTTATTGAATTATTCCACTTGCTAGTTTAAACAAGCATTTGCTGCCTCTAGTCTGCTCAATAAAATTACAAATAAAGGTTAAAACAAGTGTCTATGAGAAATTTGAAAGCCCTAAGATTTCAAATCTGATAGATTTGAATGGAAGCAAATCACTATTAAAAAATCATGGCTTACATCCTAGGGGAAAAAAAAAAAAAGTAATAGTCTCGATTCTCCTGTAGAGTGCTATGGGTTTTGGAATGCTTTCCCAGGAACAACCAAACAAACCCTTTTTGCAGATAAAAGCATCTAAATTCCATCTCTCCACACCGAAATTGTCATTATGACAATACCAGATCTGCACTTTCTAAACAAGCTAGTATTTCCCTGACCTTAAAGTTCAAATGAAATTCAGAATTGTTTAGTAATACACATCATTTGTATAATCCAATCCTTCTTGAAGTTCAATGTTCATTCAGTTCTATGCATTGTACATGAGAAGCCAAAACCTAAATGGGCTCTAACTTATTGCAAAGACTTGATGCTGAATCTAGAGCATACTTTTTTTTTCCTGAACATGATGTGTTATTTGAAATGAAAGCTATTTTTTTTGCCATCTGTCGAATTGCATACATACCGCACAGTGTGTGTAACCTGGATATTATGTGCAAAGAATATTGAAAATGAAATTACAAACATACTAGAAATGACAGGATTTTAAGCAGAAATAGAGCTGTGTTTCTACAGCATAGTCAAATAAATAGTTTTAGCATACCTCAAAAAAAAAGACCAAATAGAAGTAAACCAATGTTGCAGTTCAGTTGGTCACCAGCAGACTATAAAGCAGAGGAATGGTGGATATATTTCTGATGACACTAACTAGATTGTGGTCTGACCTGAAATATAAAGTATTTGAAATTTCATGGCTCTGTCCCAAACTATTAGTAATGGCAGCTTATGTGCAACAAACTCAGCATGTAGCAAATGATAGATAAGCTAAAATCTGGGCACCTGTCCGTAAGTGAATTGTAAATACAATTCTCCGTTTGCCTTCAGGAAAGTAGCGTCTGGCTTACACTTTTTAGCATACAATTTAGAGATAGCTTTTAATTAATATCTCCCATGGATTGTTGCATTCCATCTCTTTGCTGATAAATTGATACTATTGTCCTGGTTTCAGAAGTAGCAGTCATTTTTCTCCTTCTTGATAGCTGGTACAGGGCTGTGGTTTTGAATTTCAGACTAGGAACAGCATTGCTAACACCGATGTTTTTATTTGCCGCTCAGTAATGTTTACTCTGACCAAGGACTTTCTAAGTTTCATGCTCTGCCAGGGAGGAGGGGAAGACAGGAGAAAGCAGAGACAAGACACCTGACCCAAACGAACCAAAGAGGTATTCCATTACACAGCACTTCATGTGCAAGATGTAAAGTGGGGGCACCTACCTGGAAGAGTTAGATCACTGCTTGGGTCGGGGTGGGCATCTGTCTTCTTATTTCCCTTGTCATTATTATTATTGGTGGTAGCAGTAGTGGTTTGTGTTATACCTAGTTTTTGGACTGTTCTTATCTCAACTCGTGGAAGTTACATTCTTTTGATTCTCCTCCCCATGACTCTGGGAGCAGGGTGAAGAAGGGGGGTGGGGGGGGAAGTGAGGGAGTCACTGCATGGCTGAGTTGACAACTGGGCTTAAACCATGACAGTTCTTTTTGGCACCCAACGTGGGCTCGAAGGGTTGAGATAATGAAAGATCTGACCAGAGTGTGTCTAAATGTATTTGTGACAAGCATTCATTTTTTTCGGATTAATAGTCACTCGTCACAATGGTGATTTATTGGCTCTCAAAATTGTTGCTCTTGATCTCCCAGTTTCGCCATGTCGTACCTTGCTTATGGCTGGTATTTGCTGTGTTAGTGTTTATCAGCTGGGAGCCCTGGGCTAAGGTTCTTGTTTCTTTGTACTTTATGGTCATGACCTGTAATACAATAGACTCATTGATCATGAAACTAAGCTGGCTTGCATTCCCAGTGTGGTCACCACCTCTATACTTTGGGAGGTATATAATAGAAGTTTTTAGTAACTACACATCTTTTTTTCCCCTCCTTGGATGGTCAACCTGTGAAGGAGACATTCCCTTACTTCCCAGCCCCCCCCCCTTCAAAACCGTTTAAAGCATCGTTTGAGAATTCTGAAGATTTTGAATGGCCTTTAAGTACCCTTGAGACCTGCCTACTCATTGTGATGGTGATCACCATGTTGGCACACATACAGAGTGTGTTTTACCCATGACCATTTTGTCTGATCTCAAGATTTAAGCCGAGTTGGGTTTGGGCCTTGCTTAGGGTTAGAGAATGATATAGGAGGACCAAGAGATGTGTGGGTTTTGTTTTGATTTATTTTGATTTTCCCACTGTAACATGTTTGGCTTTCAAACTTGTAACCTTCTTTTCAGCTTCCTTTGCTGATTGCATAATATTGACACTGGAGGCATGGGAGGAAAATAAATAAATAAATAAATACCCCACCCCGAAAAAGCACAGAAAAAAAAAGGGAATATCTATTCCAGAACTTTAGATATAATTTTTCTTTCATTACTGAAATACAGTGAAGTTACGTAGAATTTAACAGATTCTACATTTGCTCATATGCCTTTTTCCAATTTCAAAATATTGTATGCAAGATATTGATAAGCATTTTCTTCATGGATTACAATTTGTCCTGATAAAGTATTTTATCTGCATACTGCACATGCTAGCAGACTGTTAAAAATTCAAAATTTGGATAATTGTTTCATCTTTACCTATCTGCAGAGTCTAAATTCAATTGAGTTACAGTAAACCTAAAAGATCTTCCTTTCGAAAGAAAGTAGGCTCAGACTGGATTTAAATAAGATTCACCAAATCTGTACCTGTTTTAGTGGGACCTTTTATTTCAGTAACAGTTTTGGCATGAAAATTAATTTCAGTGTGTCCAAGATTTTCCACAACACTTAATGAATGTAAACCCACACTTTTAATTAAATTATGCAGTATTTTATCCCAGTGATAGCTGTAATATTTCAGTGGGATGATATATACAAATGACAAAATGTTCCAAGTCCAATAACAATAATGTAATTTGAGAATAAGGAAGGAATGATATGTATCAGTAGCAACAGATCTAAACCAAAGCTTATACTCTTGCCAATCCTAGCTGAAACCATTCTGTGAATATTCCAGTTAAAGTTTCTGCTGATATGAAGTAAAATGTATTAATTTTTAAGATCTCTAGAATACCATTGACAGAAAAAAAAAAAAATAATAATCCCTTGAATCCCTTGTATTCAGTGAGGTGAGAAATCTTGATTTTATGAGTTCCTGCAGAGCTGTGGAACAACCAACGCTTTCATCAGCCAAGAAGGCATTTTCAGCTAGGGAGAGCATCATTTTAAAACAGCAAAGATGAGACAAGCTTCATCTGTTGAAGAAAAGGAACTAATTATCCACTTGACTGGAAAATAAATTACACATTAAAGACAAACGCTACAGCTACAGTGCATAGGCTTCGTATATCTGCAAGGCAGATAAATATATTTGGTTTATATGAAGGAAAAAATAGTTGAAAGGAATAGTGTGGGGTCTGAATAATGTCTGTAGAAATAAAAAAATATCTTACATTAGAGAAGGTGATAAAATTGTAAACTGGAGTAAGTTAGCTGTACTCCATTTTGGGTGTTTTAGAAATTCAGGTACTGAAATATGCAGAAATATTTTAATTAGCATAGGCTGAATTTTATGGGACAGACAATTACACATATTTTAAAGCAGTTAATATCTTCATTGTGATTATCATCTGCTTGCTTTCTTGATAGTGTATAATTTAAAGGGGATGGTTAAACAAAAGACTGACTGATCAGACAAAAGCCAGAGAAAGCAAGAATTTTGAAGAAGCAGATTACAGCATTATGAGCCTAAGTGAGCACTTCAAGGAAAATAAAATGACCTACCAGCTGAGCAAAATTATCCAATATCTATATTTTGTGTGCTTATTAAACTGTTCTCCTTCAGAGTTTTGTGTGAAATGTTTTGTTCAAATGTACCGAAAACTCTGCCCTCTTCTTAACAGAATGTCAGATGTGATGACTGCAGTAGATTATTTGGCCTTATTATTAATGAATTTACATTGAAGGGAGTTTTTGATGCTAAATGATTATTACAGTAATGACTGAATGTTTATCTACTCAGAAAAAAAAGAACCCAAAAACCTAAACGTGCATTTAGTTGGAAATAAAGCTAATACAAAAATCTTTTCACTTTAAACCAACATAGGTATGTACACAGCTATCACTGAGCCGCCTTTCTCCTTAGTGCAATAAAGGTCTCTTCCCATTTCTTCCTTAATGACTTCACCCTGTCAAATGACAATGGGTTCACTATTCACTATGCAGAGAAATACATAATGTATTTTAATACTTTATTATTAATATAATCTTAATACAGTAATCTATAATACAGTAATGTAATACAACATTATACTGGCTCTGCCATAACTAGGTTCTTAGGAAAGGAGAGAGATATTTTAAGGGCAGTTTCTTAGACAAGATCATATGGGAAATTCAGTCCCTCATAACCACTGGATTTCATACCCAAAATGCCTCCTTGCATTTGTCCCTGGGCAGACACCTAAATCATGCACAAGGTATATCTGAGGGGATGCTAGCTTGACTAGACCAGATCCAAAACCATTCTAACAACTTATCAGAGCAAAGATGGAGCTCCAGTGCATAGAAGGAATCTAGAGCCTGGCACTGCTTTGTTTGCTACAACAGATTTGTCTGAAAATTCTGCTCTACCTGCAGTTCTTCCTGAAACAGCAATATTCGTAGAACCATAGAATCATAGAATAGTTAGGGTTGGAAAGGACCTTAAGATCATCTAGTTCCAAACCCCCTGAAATGGGCAGGGATGACTTGCACTAAACCATACCACCCAAGGCTATGTCCAACCAGGCCTTGAACACCACCAGCAATGGAGCATTCACAACTTCCCTGGGCAGCCCATTCCAGTGCCTCACCACCCCCACAGTAAAGAACTTCTTCCTCATATCCAATCTAAACTTCCCCTGTTTAAGTCTGAATCCATTACTCCTTGTCCTCTCACTACAGTCCCTAATGAAGAGTCCCTCCCCAGCATCCTTATATGCTTCTTCAGATACTGGAAGGCTGCTATGAGGTCTCCATGCAGTCTTCTCTTCTCCAGGCTGAACAGATCCAACTTTCACATCCTGTCTTCATACAGGAGGTGCTCCAGCCCCCTGCTCATCCTCATGGCCCTCCTCTGGACTTGTTCCAAAAGTTCCATGCCCTTTTGATGTCAACGACACCAGAACTGCACACAATAGTCCAAGTGAGGTCTCACGAGAGCAGAGTAGAGGAGCAGGGTCACTTCCCTTGACCTGCTGGTCATGCTCTTTTTGATTCAGCCCAGGATACAGTTGGCTTTCTGGGCTGCAAGTGCACACTGCTGGCTCATGCTCATTTTTCCATCGACCAACACCCCCAAGTCCTTCTCCACAGGGCTGCTCTGAATCTCTTCTCTGCCCAACCTGTAACTATGTCTGGGATTTCTCCTACCCAGGTGTAGGACCTTGCACTTGTCATGTTAAACTCCATTAGGTTGGCATCAGCCCACCTCACAAGTGTGTCAAGGTCCCTCTGGATGGCATTCCTTCCCTCCAGCATATGACCGAACCACCCAGTCTGGTGTCATCGGCAAACTTGCTGAGGGCAAGCTCAATCCCACTCTCCATGTCACCGACAGGGATGTTAAACAAGACCAGTCCCAGCACCGACCCCTGAGGGACACCACTCATTACTGGCCTCCTGCTGGACATTGAGCCATTGAGCACAACTCTTTGCGTGCGCCCATCCAACCAGTTCTGTATCCGCAGAGTGGTCCACCTATCAAATTGATGTCTCTCCAACTTAGAGACAAGGATGTCATGTGAGACAGCGTCATATGCTTTGCAGAAGTCCAGGTAGATGACATCAACTGCTCTGCCCCTGTCCATCGGTTCCATAGCCCCATCATAGAAGGCCACCATCTTGGTTAGGCAGGATTTCCCCTTAGTGAAGCCATGCTGGCTGTCACCAAGCACCTTGGTTTTTTTTGTGTGCGTCAGCATGCCTTCCAGGAGAATCCGCTCCAAGATTTTGGCAGGCACAGAGGCGAAGCTGACTGGTCTGTAGTTCCTCCGCTCATCCATTTTCCCCTTCTTGAAAACGAGCGTTATATTTCCCTTTTTCCAGTCGACGGGAACTTCACCTGACTACATATATTGCAGTGAGTGATGCTAGTCTATGGCCTAAGATGAAATGATCAAAGTATTACTTTAGTTTGTTAAAGCTATTCTTCAGTTTCAATTTCTGATGCTACAATTTATTCCCGTACTTAAAAAAAAAAAATAAATAAATAAATAAACTGCTTAAACAGGTTTTATTCTTTAAGGATAAGAAATTTTATTAATGTTTAAAATTCAATCCAAATAGACTGTGTTCACTCGCTGTCCCACACAATGTCAAATGTCAATATTTTTCCTGGCTTAAAAAGGATGGATTTAGCAATCAAGAGAGGCACCAGTTTGTATTCCAGCTGTTTCAAGGAATCGATAATGGAAACAATATGCACTACAGAAATTGATTTTCCTTTTTTTCTTAGTTATTATATATTTAAAAAAAAAGTTTCCTTTTCTTCAAGAGACCATTGTTTTCCACTGACGCTTTCCAAATTATCTTTTTCATGTGACAAATCTGTTAGTGACCACATTTTTTCACAGCAGTTGTAGTCTTACACTTGTTAAAAATTAATGAGGCTATGCCATTCACAACTCTGTGGTAAAACCTTAATTACTTTCTCCTAAGTTTTGCATTGTGGAGTAGATCTGGTAATTGCCATTCAAATCAAACCCAAAACCCATGAAATCTCTCTTATTACATTGGTATGTACAGTGTTTAGGTGGATACTTCACTCAACTATGTTTTTTCAATTCACAACTGTTTTCTGAATATCAGGAACAGCTCTGAAAAAAAGGTAATCTCTTCTTGTTTACTAATCTTCTTTTTTAATGCTAGTGCTTTGGAGTCAGTTTCAGGCGATACATGTCACCCACAAAAAAAATAAAACAGTAAAATTTTTTATACATAAGAATTAAAACAACCAATTCCTTATTTATTAAGCATATTTGCATTCAGTTTTTGTTTGCTGTCATAACTTATTTGGTTAATTCCTTTCAGTTTTTGTAAATGCATATTAAAAATGTAAGCCCTTGTCTGTTTAACAGCTCTGCAGAATAGTTTTCCTGGCTTGAAGATTCACTTAAACGCAGTACAACTAACCCTACTTTGTTTTCCATACAGAAGAAACTTGTTACCTTTTTATCTCTTTCAGAAACCAGGCAAGTAAAACACTTTCTACGACTACCTTCCTCACTTTGGTGTGTTAACTCCATCTCACACCCAATTTTAGTCCTTCTTTCCATTTCACGCTTTTGATAATCTTTAATGCAGGTGGTTGTTAATTTTTCCTTAGATCACTTTGAAAAAGCCTCCTCATTTTCTCTCTCGTTTTCCACACAGTAGCAACAAAAAACTGCGCAAGTCTTAGTGCATAAATATTGGTTTATATAATCCAAAAGGTAGCTTCCAGTTAAGTATCCTGCTGGCATATTTCTTAGAATATCTTCTCTTCAATCTTTTAGCTAACCTTCTGATTTAGTCCATCTTTTAATGTGTCTTAAGGTAAGAGGAAAATTAATAAATGGAAAAGAGTGAAGTGGTTGTTTACTTTTAGTCTTGTGCTAGGTTGAAAACTGTCATATCTCCCTCATTCTGTCAGGTCCCTTGATTCTCTAAACAACTATTTCTTACTGAAGGATTTACATATCCATTAATTCACATGCGCTTCTAGTGGAAAATTTATCATCTCTCTATTCCGTTCACTACTTATATTATTCTGCCACCAATTGTTTCTATCACCACATCAGTTTATGCATCTGTACCCAACTTTGAAAGAAACAAATATTCAGTTTTATTTCAGGTGAGCAATCCATTCAATTTATGCAGCAAAGTTGGGTATGGTTGCTGTGAATTCCTTCTCTGAACGAATGATGTCATTTAGATACTCTTTATTCTGTTTGCCACGCTGTCATGGCACTTGCACAATCTCCCTACATTTCCTGCTGGACATTGTCTTGGGTGCCACCATTTCCATCTCAATACAGTCATACATGCTCTTTTGTTGTTTGAAAAACTGTAACTTGAATCTCTGCACACTTTCCTTCTTCAAATTTATTTTCTGTTTCTATTCAGAATTTGAATAGTCACATTGTCAGAATATAGTCCATATTTCACAAGATGTGAAACCAAATGAATCCTTTAAAATGTTTGAAACAAATTAGCTCTCTTTTGCCAGTTTTAATTGGCTTGCTTATTCTGTGTTAGTAAAAAACTAGCTTAGTCATAAACTCTTTGTTTTTATGTTTCCATTCATTATGTACTTAAAAACATACTGCATACTTCAGAATAAGTGAAGTTGTCTTCATCTATCTTTTCGTTTTCTTTTCCTGTCTTCCTGAAAGCTCCTGAAAATATCAAATACGTGGGTATAAACTGTCAGCTCTCTACTTTTTTGACATTTTGTAAAAAGTTGTTAAAACATTTTCATTTTTTTTGACAGTTCTTTAAGATCTACATCTCTTTTATTTTTTTTCTCTCCCATCTAAAGGATACACTTCTGGTTTCCATGTCTTATTCCTGCTCTGTGTTGTGGTCAGAAGTCACTCAAAAATCATCTACTTATTCTGGAATTGTTTATTAGCAGAGAAGCATTGTTTAAAATAATCCTCTATGTAATACAGTAGTTTGCTCTAATTGGTTCTCACTGTATTCTCTTAAACATTCATAGACTCCCCATAATTCCCACAACAATTTACTAATGAAGAATCATTTAGGTTTCCATATCTGTCCACTTTTTTGAACAGTAATCTTTCAGCATCCACAGTGGCACGGTGTATTGGCCTAAATACATTTCTACATGCTCAGAGAAAACCTTTACCATTTACTTATTTGCTAGATAGAATATATTTAAAATTTGTATATATCTCTTAAATATCTTGTATAAATGAAAATTAAAATATATTAGTAAGCACAGAATTTCTTGTTAAAATCAGAAAGGTGAAATAGATACCTTTTAAAAAGTACTCCACAGCACATGAGACAAGATATTCTATTCCCTACACTGATCCCAGCCAGTAACTTTGATTACTGCAATGAATTTTCAGTAATATAGCCATTGTAATGAAATAGAAACTTGTAATTAATTTGTTCTATAAACAACTTTAATCTAAATTGGTCCCTAAAAACATTCATTAATGAAGTTAAGAAATTCTATGAAATGAATAAGTAGATGGAGTAAGACATGGTATGGGCATTGTTTCTTTTGCAAGCAGTTGCTTTGGCTCTAGCAATACAGAATGTTGGTTATGCCTCTCGGTTGCTCAAGAAAACTCTCTATGCTCTAGGCAGCACTTACACTGGTTTTCCTTAGAATGAGCTGACTTGATCTCATATAAACTCTTGGAGCATTCCTTATTCATTTGTTTCCATATCTTGACCAGTGCTTTTCTGTTACTTAAAATAAGCTACATAACTGCTCATATTAACTTTTTTGTGAAGACTCAGACAAAGAAGAGGTAGAATACTTCAACTGTCTTACGAATATCTGTCTCTGATTTCATTTCCTAATAAGTAACAAATGCATTGGGTTTTTTGCCTTCTTACTCTAAGGTTCAATGTATACAATAAGACGGTTCAGCAACTGGACTTGCAGATACCCTTTTTTGAACAACATTTACAAAATGTTAATAAAAAATAAATCTCATTTGTAGTTTTTTATATAATAAGGTTGGAATTTCTAGGCAAAACCTGAGAAGGTGTGCAAGCCCTTTACACAGCAAATCAAGCCCTGATGGATAGATCCTTTTTTTCCCCCACTCTGCTTAATTCAGACTAGTGACTTCAGTCAAACTTCAGTGTATCTGCAAATGCCCTTAAATCATTAGCCCTTGCCTAGCCTTGGATTCAGTATTTTTCTCTCCCTCTCTCTCTCTCTTTCCTTATCCCCTGCCTTGAAAAAAAAATCCTGCCTTTGAAGAGGAAGGGTAAAACTTACGTATTCCCGACATCTGTAATCCTTATTAGCCCTTTGTAGGGTATGGGAGCTATGGAAATAAATTGATCTCCTCATGATACTCAGAAAATACAGTCTATATTTTCTTTAATATATTTATTGTTTAGTGGGAATGTATTAGGTTTCATCTGCCTGTGCCTATATTCCTCAGACTTCTAGGAAAGCACAAATCATGCCACTTCTCCCAGGTAAAGTATTTTCTCAGTATACTTTAGTGGGACTGTGTTGCTACCAAAAACTGCTGCTAACAGAAATTGCTCCCTTCCTGCTACTGAAAGTCTCTGTAAAAGTATAATTGCAACAATTCTGTCAGTTTATTTAGCTGGGCAAGCAATCAAGGTTGGCAGATTGTGGCAGTCCAAAATCAGCACATTATAGCCATTCAGCAATACCTCACGACAGCAACAAAATACTAGAAAATGGAATGGCACAGCTGTAAAGTGATTATATTTGAAAGCAGAAATACAGAGGAAAAGAGATTTGGGAAGTGCTATCAAACTTTATTAGAGAAATATGATTTTTTTTTTGATTAATATTAAAGTTTTCATAGGGTTTGAATGGGAAAGATGAAATATACAACCCAAGAAAAAGCAGAGTTACTACAAACAAGGATTTAATTGTGTTGCATTGAGTGGACCTAGAGAATTTCAGTTGTGAAGTAGACATTCTTCTTATGCTTAAGAAAAAAAAGTTTGCATTCTATATAATTTTGCTTCATAGGTTGCTGCTTGCATATTTTAATGGTTAGAGCATGATCTTAAAGGCTTTTTTGCAACCTAGTTGATTTTATAATTCTATGATCAATTAATTTCACAACTGAAAATTTGAGTGGAAATATTAGAAAAGAAAGAGTAAGCGGTCCCTTGGTGACTATAGGAATGAAAGAGTAATGTTTGAATTCACCCTAAAACAAATGGATACAACTTTTTTTGAAGTATTTGGATAGATACATATGCTACATGATAGTGCAGAAACAAGAGCAAATACTAATGGGCTTTTAGTGACTCCTCACAGAATGCCAAAATTGTTGAGGTTGGAAGGGACCACTGAAGGTTGTTTGGTCCAACTCCTCTGCTAAAGCAGGGTCACTTAGAGTCAGTTGCTCAGGTCTGTGTACAGATGGCTCTTGAATATCAGCAGGGATGGCGTCTCCACAACCTCACTGGACAACCTGTGCCAGTGCTCAGTCACCCTCATAGTAAAAAAGTATTTCCTGATGTTGAGACAGGGTAGTCTGTGTTTTATTTTGTGTCCACTACCTCTGGTTCTGTCCCTGATTGCCACTGGAAAGAACCAGGCTCTATGTACCCTCTATGCACTATCCTTTCAGGTATTTATATACATAGATAAGATCCCTCCAAACCTTCTATTTTTCTGTGATAAACAACCCTAACTGTCTCAGCCTTTCTTGTATAAGAGATGCTCCAGTCCCTTAATCATCTTTGTGGCTCTTCACTGGACTTTGTCCAGTGTGTCCTTATGTCTCCTGTGCAAGGGCAGCCCAGAAGTAGATACAGTACTCCAGGTATGGCCTCGACAGTGCTCAGTAGAGAAGAAGTATCACTTCCTTCAGCCTGCTGACAATACTTTATCTAATGGAACCCAGGCTTGATGTATACCAGGACACTCAGGTCCTTTTTTGCCAAGCTGCTTCCCAGCTGGGTAGTCCCTTACATATACTGCCACCTGAGGATTTATTTCCCTGGGTGTAGGACTTCACACTTCCCCTTGTTGACCTGCATGAGATTCCTGTCAGCCTGTTTCTTCAGTCTACCCAGGTCCCTCTGAATGGGTTCCTGACCCTCTGACATATCAACCATTCCTCCCAGTTGTGCTGGTTTTGGCTGGGGCAGATTTAATTTTTTTCATAGTAGCTGGCACAGGGCTATGTTTTTTCTTTGTGCTGGAAACAGTGTTGATAACTCAGGGATATTTCCATTATTGCTGAGCAGTGCTTAGAAATAATCAAGACTTTTTCTGCTCCTCATATCCCCCTGCTAGTGAGTAGGTTGGGGGCGCACAAAAAGCTGGGAGGGGACAAAGCCAGGACAGCTGATCTCAACGGACCTAAGGCACATCCCATTCCAAATGGCATCATGTTCATCGTATGAGAAATTGTGAAAGTTTGCTTTGCTTGCATGCAGAGCTTTTGCCATGGGTTTTCTCACTTACCCTTCTGATTTTCTCTCCTATCCTGCCAGGGGAGAGTGCACAAGTGGCTGTGGGGTGCTTAGGTGCTAGCCAGGGTTAAACCACAGCACCAGCTTTATGTAATCAGCAGCCTTGCTGAGCTACACCCTGACCCATCAACCAGAACCATATAGACTGTGGTCTCTGGGACCTCAGATTCTGGAAGGCCAGTCTTGCTAGTACTTCAGCCTTTTTCATGTCTTGTGCTACCAGATCACCTGTCTCATTTAACAGCAGGTCCACATTTTCCCTCATTGTCCTTTTGTCACCTATTTCCTTGTAGAAGCCCTTCTTCCTCTCTTTGGTAACCTTGTCCATATTCAATTCCATTTGGCATTTAGCCTTCCTAAGTTCATCCCTGGATTTTGGACACTTTCTGTGTTCTTCCCAGGTTACTTTTGTTACACTGTGTATGCTTTCTTTTTCTGTTTAAGCTTGGTTAGGAGCATTTTGTTTATCCACACAAGCTTCCTGGAATTTTTGCCTGACTTTGCATTTGTTGGGATGGAATTTTCTTGAGCTTGGGGAAGACCACACTCGAATACTAACAGCTTTATTTCCCTCCCCCCCCTTCCTTCTGGGGTCTTATCCCTCAACAGTTTTCCAAGCAGCTCTTTGAAGAGGCCCAAGTCTGGCCTCCGGAAGTCCAGGGTTATGAGCTTACTTTTCACACTCCTCCCTGCCCGCAGGATACAGAACTCCAGCATGTCACGGTCACTGAAGCCAAGGCTCACTTTGATGTTTACATCCCCACTAGCTTATCCTTGGTGAGTATGAGGTCCAGCAGAGCACCTCTCCCCTACTACTTGTAAAAGGAAATTATCACCAATGCACTCTATCAACTTCCTTGAAGAATCTCCTCATTTATTTGATCTCATGCGTATCTGCTAATTTCTTCGGGCAAGAACCTGGCATCTCTCACTTAGACAGAAAATGTCTAGCTTCTGCTACCCACATACGTAGTTAAAAGGCATATAATGTTCAGAACATTTTGTCCCAAGCAGCACAGTCCTCAGTAAATGAACCTTCACAAATAATTTACTTTAGTGAACACATCTCCATTGAAGCTAATGACAAAACTGACCATGTTTTCAGGTTCATCAGAATGCCATTCTTGAAGACAAGATGTAAGGCTGACCATTTAAAGACCTCTGGAGTAATCTGAGAAGATACAAAGGCAGAAAGGACAAGAGAAATAGCCATACTAAGATGACAAAACAGAGTCCAGAATATTATTGGTAATTTTATTCTGTTTGTTTGGAAAATCCACAATCTTGGATAAAATAGAGGAATTGGAAGAGAAAAAAAAGAAGTGAAATAGAAGAAGCAGACTTCATAAAAAGCAGTGTTATAGAAAGTAAATGTTACATAAATATGGGGGGTTTTATTATGTAAGAAAAAAGCAGTGAAAGAAAATAGGTGCTCTCACAATGTTGGAGAAAAATTTCCTTTGTGACAAGTGTGGGGGGGGGGGGGG
>JAOEHY010013319.1:0-21227 GCA_025447955.1 Psilopsiagon aurifrons | reverse complement strand
GTGTCCCTGCCCATGGCAGGGGGGTTGGAACTAGATGATCTTAAGGTCCTTTCCAACCCGAACTATTCTATGATTCTGTGTATACTGTAGAGAAAGAGTAGATTTATTTTTATGAACAGGATGCCTGGGCTTTTATTTTATAGTCTGATTCTCATTTATGTAAGGGCTTTTCTGCATCACTCCAGCAACACAAAGAACCTTGGGAAAGGGTTGCATTTAATTTATACTCACAGTATTCAATTTTTCAGTAAAAGCCTTTACACAGCACTGAATATGTTCAGTCACATAAATGAGAACCAGGCCTTAGAATTTCAAGGAAAAATTTGCTGTTGTACTGATTGAGGCAGTTCTCAGGCATACATTAGTCACAGTGCTCCCTGTTGGCTAGTATGTCCTGCTCCTAAGGCAATTGCCTGCACTTGGTTATATATGGTGTGTCCCTTGCTCTAATGGTCTCATTTAGTGTGGTTTAAGAGTATCCTCTCTGATGAAAGAGATAATTTTAATTTTTCCAGGCATGTATGTATGCTTCTGTTGCATTAGATGTTAAGGACAGATTTTGGTTGCATATGTTAATTTATGATCTGATGCAGGTTTTCTACAAAATGAGAGGATTATTGGGATCAGTGTTCTAACCAACTGGTGTAATTCAGTTCTGAAATTACAACCAGATAAAAACTTTTTTCTCTCCTAAAATGTGTGCTCCCCTTTCCCTTTTCAGATAAGCCTTTCAACTGCCAGTAATCGATGCCTCTAAAACATTTGGTGGAACACTTGAGGATTATGAAATTGAGCTGTTGTACTGATTATGACCGTTGGCTTATAAATTGTGTTATACTTACACTATTAGTGGTTTCAGCCCCCTGAAATATCTCTACTTTTCCAGTTCTCCACTTTTCATCTTTTCCTTTGTTCTCCTCCCAGACAGGAGCAGGTTTCTTGTTTGCCAGGAATACTCGAAGTTTCCCCACTCTCTCACCAGCAAGCCGATAACTGAAGATCAGGCAGTAGCTGCTCTTTGGTTTCAGGTTGGTGAGGAGAAGGTTTAGACGCCCCATATCATTCTTGTGCCCCACAAAGGCTGGAACTGCCATGTAGAACCCATCACCTTGTAACAAAAAACCCCATAAATGCATCTTTAATGGTCTTGTGTACATTATTAGTAAATTGAATACATATTTGCTAAGAAAATACATGGAAGCTGTGTTGCTTGAATAATTTAAAATCAGACTGGAGAAAAGCAGCAGGAAGTGTACTTTGCAAGGAATAAAATTGCACTGCTGGAAGTCAGATCAATTTACAGGGGAGATGAGTTCATATTTCACTGGCAATTACAGTTAGTATTTCTTGCACTATCTTTTAATGGCAAAACCACTTCAGTTTTCCAAACAGTCTGAAACATGCTGCTGTGCCTCTGTGGTCAGACCCTTTTAGTAGTTGAGCTAGATAACACTCTTTCCACTGTCCTCTACAGTGATGGCAAACTCATAAATGGTTTTTTGTTCCCCAAATCCTGGGGGACCAATGAAGTGACAGATATACACAAACAGATAAAGGGATAAAACATCTGGACCCATGAACAGTCATAACTAGGAGATGTAAGTTTGGGAAGACAGGGTAAGGTCAGAATAAGGTCTTCCTGGAAGTTACAGTACAGAGAATGGACTTGGGAAAAGGAATTATATGGAGCAGGAGAGGAGATTAGTGAAGAAAGACTGGGATGGAAAGACTGTGAGGTAAGAGGGAGAAAATGTGTTTGTAGGAACTGGAACAAGTGGCCTGTAAGATCTGCAGGATCCACCGGTCCCTGCTGCAGCAACTTTTGCAACATTGCCTGTGTCACAGGGGAAGAGACATCCTTTCAAATAAGTTTCTTCAGCCACACATGTACACCTACGCAGCCGTCACACATTTCACTCCTGGAGCTCTTTCTCAGGTTTTAGCAGGCCTGTGCTGTTGGTATAGGTTAGGGTATCAGCTGTTTTTGAATAGTTCCCTGCCTTTGGCTTGTTCTGACTAATGCTGTCACTAGTGTGTCTTGTAGAGTTTGAGATTTCCAAGTGGTTATCACAGTGCTGTCTAAGCCATATGAGTGACTACATTGCCATATCCATCTAAATGGCAGAGTACAGTTAAATGCCTTACCAATCTTGGAGAGACACAATGCATAACTAAAAAGGTTTCCATTGCCTTGTAATTTACAATTCTGAACAGTTACATTCTAATAATTTTTGTCATCTTTTGATTCATTTGTTTTGAAATATGTTGCTGATTACCAATTGCCACTGAATATTTCAAAGAAACAATTTCCACTCCCAGCATTCTCTGTCCCTTTTTTCTTTTATAAAGATAACCCATTGATAGGAGAGCTAATTCTTGATCTTGCTTTCTGCTCTATCCCCCTTTTTTTTGGAGGGGGGGAGCCATCAATTCTAAGCATAGCTAGAGGGTGGATATTTAAATACCTTTATCTCGATCAGCGGGATTCCAGTCAAAGTCATCATCAGCATCTTGTTTCCAGTCACAGACTCCTCGACTGAAGCTACAATCAACTGAAAAAAAAACCCCAAAATTGGCAATGGAGACTCAGAGATAAGAGGAGCACTGCACCATAAGTACTGATAGAAATAATTTGCTCTTTATTCATCTGGTTATTAATGTATAGGCCATTCTAAATTCATATACAGTCTGAGTTCAGATAGTGTTGACCTAGATGAAATTGCAGAAAAGTAAAGCATTAAAATTTATGTAGTAATTCTTTCTTTAACTTACATGGGTTAAAGAAAGACAAATCTGTTGTGTTTTTTTTTACTGCCAATCTCACTTCTGCACATGAGTTTATGTGCTGTGACTTCTGTGTACTAAGTGCCTGCTGATTGTCAGGTATAGTGGAGGTTTTAGTTCTGAACTCTAGCATCATTTGGGATCTGCTGACTTTAGAGCTCCTCTCTCTCCATTTATTACACTGCTGGAGCTGTAATCAGCTGAGATGCTCAAGCTCCATCTCTATCCATTGGAAGAGAGAAGCTGGCCTCCCATAAGAGTAATCCTTTACGTCGGAACTCAATACTCATACAACGTGGACCTGGGAAGAGCCTAAATCAGTTGACCTTTAGGGTACATTGAAAAAGGATGTCATCCTGAGCACACTATAGTCTTCATGACAATGGATGAAAAGTCTTACACACACAAACACTGTGCAATGCAAGCATGACAGATCAGATTAAGAATAATACATCAGCCATCTGCATTTCTTCAGAAAGAAGCATCCTTCTTGTTCTTTTATCATAAGACACAGAAGTGCAGTACATGACATTTAGAGAGCTTTAATGTGTAAATCCATTGTTCCTGAAACTACTGTTTTCCGAATTGGAAAACCCCCAGAATCTTACCCTAATGTCAGCCAAAGCATCTGTCTATTTTGTTTTGTTTTCTTTAAATTTGAGAACATTCGTTGATATTTGGGGGGTGAAAACCAACTTGTCCTAAAAATAATCTCAGCTACAGCCAATCCCAGCATTTCAGCCCCTGCCCACTTGTCTGGTTACTCCCCAAGAGAATGCTACTTCCCTGTAAATGCATCAGATCAATATGATCTCTCAGTCCTCTCCTTTTGTTTCTGCCTTTCTTCCTGTGGCTTTCATAAGCAGGTCCTTATAGTCAGCTTTACTATTCGGTGCGTCACAGAGAAACTATTTCCTAACAGGAGAGAGAGGAGGAGTGCCCTTTAATCTGCTTTGAGCAGAGCTACACTCAGTCTGTTATAGTTCCCAACAGGCAGTGAAGTTTTCTGCTTGAAAGTGCATGAAGTACTTTCCTAAGGTATGGCAGAAGCTTAAGTTCTGCACATAAATTGACAGATCTTGGACATTGTATGCTCCTCTGACTGATTTTGCAACATTTTTTTTTGACATGAGACAGTACAAGTAGCATCATCTTATGCTGATATTCACAGGACTTGACTTGATGATGAATTGAGAACTACCATAAGTTCACAGCCAAGCCATTCAAAATTCAGGGTAAATTTTTCTTGTCTTGTTCAGGTGAAACTCCTGTTGACCTCTGACAGAAGACCAGGAGAAAAACCAAGAGAACATGACTGAAGGACATTGGCATATTGTTGTGTGCTATGCACACTCTCCTAACATAATTTCATTTTACAGACTATAGAAATGATTTTATTTTTTTGTGACTATGAAATAAGTTGCAAGTGAAATTCAATTACAAGCCAAGTTTCAATGTGAGTGAACTTCCTGTTCATGGCATTTTAAACATTTAAAATATGTTCTGGAAAGGACACAAAACCAGCTTCTCACATTGGAACTAGCAGAATGGTTTGGCCATATAATGTTTCTAACACACTCACCAAACCTTTTATGTCAAAGGCTTTAAACTTATTCTGGCTTGGCTAATATAGGTTGTCACGAAAACACACAATACACATGAAAATAAATACTGTAGAATAAGAATAATCTACCTTCTTGCTCTGGTCTTGACATCGGGGTTTTCCTCTGTGCAGGGGGAGGGCCAAATGCAGCTGCTTCTTTCACCTTGGGAACTAGGGAAAGCAATTTGTCAAGTGCTGAGTCATCATGGAAATAGAAAATGGAATTTTATTCCTTTTTGCCAGTGACCATAAATTATTTAAATGGCTCCATGTACGTATTTTCCACTCCACCACCAAACTCACATTCTTAACCCCAGTTAGATACTGAATTTTAAAACTTTGATAAAATTGCTGTTTTCCACAGCACTATGGCTTCTAAGCCGTAAGCAACAGAGCTACAAGATTCACAAGGTCATAAAACTTTGACATGATCTCTCTTTGGTGTGGTGATCTGCTTTCTTGCTTTGAAACTTCAGCTAATGATCAAAGTACCTGTGAAGACAACAACTCAATGGTTTGGCAGCACTTTGCCCACAGCAGTCTCAAAAACTGTCGAAAGCTTTATAAAAGCCATAAACACAGGGGGATCAAAGGCCAGAGCCCTGTAGTCAGGTAAATGATAGCTGGTGCTGCTGTAAAAGAAGCCCCAGAATTTATTTTTCTGAAGCCATACTCTCTGCTAGGGTACATGTTCCCTTGCAAACTTGATTAGCAATGCTGTCTGCTGCGAAGGAAAGGTGCAGCAACCTTCTCCTCACTGTCATTGCAATAGCTGGCAAGCACAGCCTGGTGTTTTGATAATTAGTCCTGGTGGAAACCCCTGAATAAGTTCTCTTGTAAAAATCAGTTGACGTGTCTTGTGCCAAACTGGAAGAGTTAGTACATCAGCACAGTCATAGAATCATAGGCTCATAGAATGGTTACAGTTGGAAAGGACCTTAAGATCACCTAGTTCCATCCCCCTGCCATGCACACGGACGCATTTCCCTAAACCATTGTTTAAGGTTGTTCAAGGCACTCTCCAACCTGGCCTTGAACACTTTCAAGGGATGGGTCAGCCACAGTTTCGCTGGGCAGCCTGTTCCAGTGCCCCACTACTCCCACAGTAAAGAGTTTCTTCCTTATGTCTAACCTAAATCTTCCCTGTTTAAGTTTGAACACATTACCCCTTCTCCTGTCACTAGGACAATGAATGTTAGGTTTATTCTCTAAGATACTAGCCTAAAGAAGGTAGTTACTCAAGCAGCACAATTTTTCAGCAGCAGCCTCAGAGATTAAGACAAAACCTCTCCTGCCTGAAGAGCTACAAAGATATAGAAGTTTGCAAACTCTTATTTACTCTAAGAAATACTCTAAAACACCCTAAGTATTTTTAAAGTTCTGTGATTAAGCTTCTTTTGTACTATTTCAGGTGATTAATAGAAAAGTGCACTCACTAAAAAGAAAAATAATTAGTCTCAAGTTCTTTGTGCAGAGCTTGTGTAAGTAACTAATCACACAAGAGATGAGGGGAAGATCAGCTTTCACTAGCAGAGGATTCTATCCTTTGCAAGCACATATGCAGGTGATACCTATGATATATAGGTACACATCTATGAAAACAGAAGAAGCCTAAATGTGCCATTTTAGAGAATGGTTGAGGATTACTGCTTACAGAAAGTATTAGTGGAAATGGAAAGCCTGACAGATTGAAGTTTACTTTTCAGTCACATCACATGGGCAGCAATGTTAAGAAAAACTCAGACTTCCTCTACAGTGCCAGATGATAGAAGATATGGAAATGGAAATTACTATTCCCTATGGAGCATTATATCATACAAACAATTAGAAAGTCATAAATGCCATATATTTTGAAAGTCATTACTTTCATAGCATGCATGTTTCTTCAGAAGGTAGTTTGTTCCCATGAGTTCCACTGAGCTTGGGCTTTCTATTGACATACTCCAACTTACAGTTATAACCACATACTCAATTTTCAGAATATACTTACAACCCAATCCAGAGCCTCCTAGCACCTTAAAGACTTAATCTTTATTCTCCTTTAAAACTCACAAAAAATTGCTCTGTGTTGCACCACAGAAAACACACACTAATGAAGGGCCCTAAAGGCACTTCCAGAGGTGCGGAATTGAGCAAAGAAGAGAAACTAATGCAGTCTTACAAGCTTTCTGATGAATTGCCAGGAGCGTGTCCTTTCTTGTTGTTCTTGCAGGCTTCCCCTTATCCAGACCATTGCTTAAAACACCTGGATAATATTCTTACTTAAGGCAAGGATTAATGTATCTGTCTCCAAATTAACACGTCTACGTACACACATTGAGGAATAGGCATCTAGAGATTAGGTGTTAAGTTTACTGTCATGCCATAGCCTTGGCCTCATACTTAGTGAAAGAGGCCCAGGCTGTGAAAATCCCTGGCAAAATGAAGAGAGCTATTAAAATATAATCAGTTCAGGAAAAAGTAAAGAGATTGAACTAAAGACAACAGCTGTCAGAATGATTTATTTACTGAGTTATTGAATTACACTTGAATTCACTTGAGGGATATACACGCAGGTGTAGCTGTGTGATGCAGATGCTTCATGTGAAGAACTGTCATGCACAGAAATGAACTAAATTTTGTATCTGAATCTATTTTTGTTTTCCAAGTCAGGCATTATACTCACATTCTCCACTTCCTGGAAGATACCATCTGTGTGTTATAATAAACTGTGAGCTTCAGGTTACAGACAGATTTCCAATAAACAGATTTCCATTCTTTGAATGTGCCTACATTTTACATCAGACCATCACTGGACATAGCTAAGATCTGAAGTTTACCCCTCCTAAGTAGTAAGCAGAAGTTGGAATTACTCTTTTCAGCTCTTCTGCTGAAAAGTGGTGCTTGCAGAAAGGCAGGCCTTGTCTCATGTTCTCTAAGGACAGACTCTCACCAAGGAAAGCTCACATATGTCCATTTTAGGCACAGCAGAATCTATCCTTCTTTTGATCTTAAATAAACAGGAATTAGTGACAGAGAGAACTAACGCCCAGGTCTTCAAAGGTACCTATGTAACTAACTACCAGCAATTTCTATAGGATTTGTGTCTATAATGTCTGTGATGATCTGAGCATAAGTAACTTGGTGATGTTCTGGTCCTGAGAGCAGCCACCTTGTTGCTGACACAGGTTCATGCAACAGCAAGAAATTCAGGGTTGCTGTCTGCGAGATATATCTGAGTATTACCCTTATTCTGAGGAGGAAGAATCTCTTTAAACTACGTTAGACGTAGTTTGTCAGCTGGAAGGTGCCCCTCCCTGTGTTAGGGGGCATGGAACTAGAGGATCATTAAGGTCCCTCACAACCCAAATTCTTCTGTGATCCTACGAACTGTATTATGTATCAGGATCTGTAGCAAGGAAAGAGACTCTATGCAAAAATAGAACAGCCCCAGCCAATTCTATTAGGCTAAAAGTACTTCCCTACAAAACAACAGGACTCACACAAACCCACTCTGAAACAACTGAGAATGCCTGCAATCATGGAAATGCTTCTTAGCAATTATCTCAGGAAATGAGAAAGTAGAGCTGAAAAAAAGTGCTGTGATATTGTTCTAGTATAAGTGTGCCTAAATAGAGTGCCGTGAAGGGGGTTTAGAAACAAATTTATACACAAAACTAGAATTCCACTTTAAAAACACCAGGCTTACCAGGAAGTGCTGTGGATAATGAAATAGATGAGATTTGAGAGCTATCTTAGAGTCACAGAATCATAGAACAGTTAGGGTTGGAAAGAACCTGAAGATCATCTAGTTCCAACCCCCCTGCTGTGGGTAGGGACACCTCACACTAAACCATGCCACCCAAGGCTCTGTCCAACCTGGCCTTGAACACTGCCCGAGATGAAGCATTCACAACACCCTTGGGCAACCCATTCCAGTGCCTCACCACCCTCTCAGTAAAGAACTTCCTCCTTATATCCAAACTTCCTGTTTAAGTTTTAACCAGTTACCCCTTGTTCTATCACTACAAGCACTGTCTTCTAGCTAGCTCTCTGTGTGAGGACTTTTAGATAGCAAAGAAAGGTAACAAACTGCCACTAAAAGATATAGCAAAGATCTAGTGGGGTTCAAGCATATCTTTTGGTAGAGTGCACAGCAGTGTACTATTAGTGTGTGTATAATTAGCATTAGTGTACTGAGTGTAGCCCTCACATCTGGAAAAGCACTCCAGAAGCTCACTAGAATAGGTCTGTGGAGCGCTGTATTATGTCACCCTTCTGAACAGTACAGAAGCACTGGTAAGCAACTGGTGACTGTAGTGCTAAAGGAACTTACTGAAAACGCTGATAGATTTTCCTTACTGAAAATACCAACAGATTTTCCATTATGTGCACTTGGTTTAACCTCTTTGCTTTGGAACTGCTGTATATAAAATTACTTGTAGTGTATTTGGAAATGACATTTTTGTCTGAAAAAAATATGGCTTCGTTTGCAGCTTGGAAGTAATTTTCCATTTGTCTGAATTAATGCATCTGCTATCCTTAAAGCTTTAATTCTTTTCTTTTTATCCTCTGTTAGTGCAACTGTGTTTCTTACAAATCATCTGTGGCATCACATTTAGCTTTTTCTGAGGCAGTTATACTGGAAGAATGGATATATATCAGAATATATAATATATATATCAGAATATACATAATGGATAGATGAGCACCCATGTATTTAAGTGTACTAATTGTGGGCAACTCTTATTTCTTGTTATGGCTATTTGATTTTTCTCTCCCTTGGAAGAAGTTTATGCCTGGTTTTGCCTAGGTAGTCTAGTTAGTCAAAACAAAATAAAACACAAAATTTGGGAAAAGTAAGTCACTGTTTTTAATTCTAACACATAGAATTCTAAAGTGCTGGAAACTGCAGCATGTGGGAACTCTCACAAAAATGGTAGCTGCTGTCTTTCTAACATCGCTTTCTTGTGTTCAAAGTCCATAAATAAAAAAACCCAGCCCAAACCAAAACAAAAAACCCCCAGAAAACCAGAAAGGGAATTGTAAAAATATCAAGCAGAATATAAGAGGTAGTAAGATGAAGACTAGGATCCTATATATACAGTATATCACTGTACTGACCTCAAATAAATATGCCACATCTCTGCTATCACATTGTCCTCTGAAAGAATTACACTTGCCAGATGTCTGACATATTTTGAGCCTTTTATCTACAGCTGTGGACTGAGCTCTGAGCATTATTCATTCACACAGAGGTCTATTTATCAGAAAAGAGTAAGATTAAGAGCAAATATCCTGGTTAACCGAGAGAGTGCTCTTGTTCAGAATGAAGAGCCTAGAACCCAGAAAGGTAACAGTTCACTTTTAGTATTGCCAAATAAACCAGAAAACCAAAACCTCTTTATCATTCTTCGTGCTATCAAAGGAAGGGGCTTTGTAATTAACCTAGCTGGCTACATGATACTACAGCAGTGTTTTAAGAATGATATGAGTTTCACAAACTGATAGCGTACAGATATGGAAATTAGTTGCCAATACCAGCCTGGATTATGAATGGTACATGAAAAGCACTGAAATGTTAGAAAAATGGAAGAATTGAGGTTGTGCACATTAAGTTCTACTCCAGTTTGAGTGTAGTATCTTACAGTCAGTCCTACAACAAAGTGCCTTGGGCCAACTCTTCTTCTATGTGAAGAAAGAATATTTCTCACACAGGAAGGATTTTTCCAATACTTTGGTTTACTCTCATTTTCTATGCATCTGCAATTTTTGCAATCAATAGGACAGAATCCTACTTATTAAACTGCTGCTTTTACAGCAGGACAGGTCCTGACTTCACCCCGAACAAGGTATTGATTCCAAGGAAAATAGTCATTTGAAGTCATTACAGGCTGTATCATAAGGTACAAAAATATAAGAAGAAAAATTTAAGTTTTCACAGATGATCTTAATTTTGACATTTCTTAAATGTTGGGGCTGCACTTGGCTATCTTTAACTGCTGTGGGGTTTTTTTCCCCTCATGTGAATAGTAATTTTCATAAAGGTTCTGTATTTTGATAGTTGGGCTATTTTAATAATTTAAATCTCCATATAATAATTACTTTTTCCCCAACAGTATTTTTCTGTGGAAACTCTCTCTGCTGGGTAGCAAAACTACTATGATAAATTGATACATACATTTAAAAATAATAATTAAGATCTCAAAAAAGTGTGACCTATCAATTTTTCCTAATTAGCGACCCTTCCGGGAAGACAAACAATACCAATTTTAATAATACAAAAGGCAGACTCCATGTGAGTACTTGAGGGGATTATATAGAGGAACTTATTGTGGTAGTAAAGGACTCATTGATTGACATCAGCAAGAGGAAAAAAAATACATGGAAATTTATAAGCTGTAAATTTGAGCTAATCATGCACTCCAAGGGATTATTCAATATCATTAAAAATTCAAGTGTTTTTAAAGCCTAATATTCAAGCAATTAAATGCTTAAATCATGACTTCATTTTTATAATAACAAGGATCGAGTATAGTATGTGGAAATTTAAAAGGAATGAAAATGCATTTAATATATGCAACCTATCCTGAAATAAAAATGCAAATGGCACAATGACTAAAGTCTTATACATAGCTGATGAAGGTCTATGCACACTAGATACCACTATTTTCTAAACTGCTTTGAAATGCTCAGTTAAAAGTACAGAATTAATCACAGAATCATGTAGGTTGGAAGGAACATCTGCAGGTCACCTAGTCTGAGCTGATGACCAGGAGGTTGCTCGAGGCCCAGCTCAGTCATATAATGAATATATCCAAAGATGGTTATTTTATAACCTCTTGACATACCCATACCAATTTTTGTCCACCTTCATGGTAAAATGTTCTTTTCAAAGTCAGCTTTCCACTCCCTCCCCCCAGCCAACATGCCTATGTTACTTCTTGTTCTACTGCAGTCTATTTTTAAGAAGAGTCTGGCTGTGCCTTCCATATAACCTTTATTTAGATAGTTGAAGACAGCTATAAGATCTCCCCTTAGACTCCTCCTAGGCTGAAAAATACTTTTAGCCCCTCTTCATATACCACGTTCCCAAAGCCCCTGACCTTGATTGATCATTGCTATACCCATGCCAGTATCTGTCTTGTGATGGAAAGACTGAAACCGGACACAGCACCTTAGCTGTGGTCTCACAAGTGCCAAACAGAGTGGAAGAACCACTTTTTCTGCACAGCTTCTTCCTAATGTCTGTAATGTTGCAAGAGAGTTTTTTCTCCCTTTGCATTTGCTTTTGTTGAATTTCATGGTGTCCCTGTCAGCCCATTTTCACAGCCTGGCTGCGTCTCTGTTAATAGCAGTGCTGCCCTTTAGCACATGGGTCATTCTCCCCAGTTTGGTATTGACAGCAAACTTGAAATATGCCATAAAAGCTCACTGGTAATATTTGCAGGAAGGAACGAGGTTGGTGAACAATGACCGGACTTCATTCTCGCTAACAGCTTGCTAGCATAATTTGGGTAAGCAATATTAATTTTATCCTTAGCCTGAACTGAAACAGGCCAGTTGCCACTGAAAACTGAAAAAAGGCAATTGTAGAAGCTTGCCTTTGGCAAATAAGCTTGTATTCTCAAATGTATTTAGGTGAATAATCACTTTTTTGTTTGGTTGGTTTTTGGCTCTCTTGCAGTAGCAAAATTATAGACCATTTTCCTACAGAGGACCTTAAAATGACCTTTTCTTTAAAAAACTATACTTCTGTGTCTTTTCAAATCGAATAATGACAATTTGAATGCTATCTTGAACTTCATTTGTGTTCATTTTTATCATTGTGGAATATGGGGCATAATTTTAATGACTATGGGATCATACTTTTTATTTTTCTATGTTTTGGAAAAGAGAAAGTATAATGAATAAACTATTAGCAGTGTATATTTTTCATATTAAATGTTTTGCCATTATTTTGAAGAATGACTGAGCCAGCTGTACTAAGAACCAATTAAAATGAATCAGAAAACTTTATAAGGATCACAGTGCATTACGTACAAGATAATAGTTGGAAGGAAACACCTGAAAGCAGACTGAGGACATGCACATCAATCCTCCTGATAAATGACTAATGTCAGAAATTAAGCAAGATGACTGCTGAAATACCACCAAATTTGAGAGTGTCCATTCAGATAAGCTCTCACATTTAAATAAAAGAGACAAAGAAAATCTCTCTGTGATTCATGCAGGGTTTTTATCTGTTGGGAATGCCATGAACAACAGTAGTGCCTATTGTATGGTCTATGTTATTTGAAACACAAGGACACCAAAGTCTGTGTTTCATCTCTGAGCAATGCACACTGCATAGGATGAGTATGCCTGTCACTAATCTAAGCTAATTACTGTCATTTGGCAAAGCAGCACACTTCATTGTTGTTCTTCTATGAAGAAAATGGGGTGAAGCTATGTGCTATGTCTAAGCTGTTCTGAAAGCAGAGCCTATCAGGACGTTGCACTTCCTCTGCTCACATTGACTGCAAGTGTTAATTCACCTAAAAGGAAGATTTAGTATCTATCTTTAGCCTCACCACTAGGTATGTTAAGTGGCTTTTCTTTTTCTACAATCAAATTCTGATAAGATGCTGTAATGTTTCATATTTTTTTAGTGCTTATATATATATTAAAACCAGGTTTGTTTTTTTTTTTAAATGAATAAACTTACAAAAGACGTCTCCTCTAAGTCTTTGCTGATGATTGATCTGATTCTCAAAATCTTCATTTTCCTCTTCATCTGATTCTTCTGCCTCCTCTTCTTCAGTAGTTTCAGTTTTTTTCTCCTCCTCACTGTAGTTCCCACCAAGATCAATGCCACCTTTATAGTCCAATAACTGCAACTGGGTCTTAGAAGATGGTGTCACGGCTGCTTCTGGGATTGCATTCTTCATTGTTTCCTGCTTTTTCACACTGTTTTTATGTGCAAGGAGTTTCTTAATTGTGTCCTTAGCTGTTCCAGGGATTCTTGCAATTTCCTTTGCTGACTTTTCAGGGATAACTAGAACCAAGAAGAAAATATCAAGTATTCATCTAAGGAATCATTCAGCAATGACAATGTTTAATAAATGGGACCATGGTGTCTTTTCAAATGTCCAAAGACCCATACAGCAAAATTCTTTAGTATGAGACATATGCTCAGCTCTGCACAAATCTCAGTACACATGCACTTGCTTAGCTCAGTTGTATAGATGACCCTCTGAGTTACAGTGAAAAGACAATAGAAATCCTCTACAACAACCTCATTTGGACTCCTCTGTAACACAGGCCACAGAGCCCCTTAGATTAATCATTTCTACACTGGAGCTTAGTTAACAAAAATTATCCTTCTTCAATCTGTGGACTACTGAAAGATGTCCACGGAGCTGTGATTCCCTGCATAACAGATGTCAGCCTACAGCAATAAGCTTTTTTTTTACTCATCTTCTGTGATCTTCTCTGGCCTAACTTTCTTTGCACAACAGGCTGCAAGGCACTGAAATGGAGCGTATCTTGAGAGGAAAAACATTAAGCTGCTCCATAACATTTCATTTATCTTTAAGGGATATTTATTTCTAAGAGGTAAACCCCAACGAAATTTAAAAAAAAAAACCAAACCAACCAACCAAACCACCAAAAAAACCCCACCAAAAACTTCATCCTTGTAGTTGTAATGATTTAAACTGTAAAACACACAGTTTGCTCACTCACTTCCCCCTCCTTCTTCCTCCTCCAAGGGGGGAGTGGGGAATGGGGAGAAGAATTGAAAGAACGTAACTCCCACGGGTTGAGATAAGAACAGTCCAGTAACTGAGGTATAACACAAACCACTGCTGCTGCCACCAATAACAATAATGACCAGGGAAAATACAAGGGAAGAGGATACAACTGCTCACCACCCAACAAGCGAGCTGTGAACTAAACGCTTCCGAGTTCTTGCCCCCAGTTTTTCCATCCCAGGCAGTATGTGCCGTGGTATGGAATACCTCTTTGGTAAGTATGGGTCAGGTGACTGTCTCTGCTTCCTCCTGGCTTACCCTCCTCCCTGGCAGAGCATGAGGCTCAGAAAATCCTTGGCCAGACCAAAACGTTCTAAGCAGTAACTGAAACATTGGTGTTTTCAGCACTGTTCCCAGGCTGAAAGTCAAAATCACAGCGCTGCATCAGCTACTGAGAAGGAGAAAAATGACTGCTACTGCTGAACCCAGGACAGTAGTATATTTCAAAGTCATATTTTGCTCCAAAACACAAATTCTTCCAGAAGTGAAAAACTTAGAGTGGGGTGAAAGTCAGCTGAGGTTGTTCGAATTTGTAAACCAAACAAACAAAAAACCCAAACCCAAATCCAAACACCTGAATGTGGGGGGTTTGCTATTATGAAGTATAATAAAGTCAGATATCCTCTCTATACTTGGGCAAAAATTTCAAAATATTCATTGGTAAGAGGACATTTTTACATTTACATGGGTAGCCCAGATTTTCAAATCATGCTTTCCTTGCCAGTGTATTCAGTTTCAAGTCATAAGCCTTTTATTTACTTTAAAATTCAGTTTTTCTCTACCTAAAATCACCAAACTATGTTTGGATGCTTGAATGAAGTACTTTTTTCATAGACCCACTTGAAAATGCATTTCTAGGGATGTGGGGAGGCAGGATTGAATTTTCCACCAACGGAGAGACCCAGTAGCAGCACAGGGGGCTCCTTTAAGACAGTATGTTGGCCTGCTGTTCTCCATGTTCTCTTAAGATAGGAAAATTATCAGTTGACATGAAATGAGGATATATTTTAGTTACATATTATGAAAAACTTGCTTACTATCCTTGAGGTAGCATAGTAAAACACAGGAGCAAGAGACTTAGATTTTTTGAACTGTATCTCTAGATCTATTTAAAAATTACTTGGCTACCATCTGTCATGAATATACTGGGTATGATCTGCCTCAAAGCAAAAGAACAGACAAACTGATCTTTTTAGTCCCTTCCAGATGTACTCTTATGTCATCTGACAAAAACTGATGGCTCTCTGTGCTAATGGCCAAATCATAACTGAGGGTTAAAGCCAGGACTACTTTGGTTCATTCTGTTCAAGGTGTGTGTACAGTATAAAGCAAATTTAAAGGAGAAATTATAGTAATACTGCAGGTGTGGAAGGTGTCCCTGCCCATGGCAGGGGTTTAGAACTAGATGATCTTTAAGGTCCCTTCCAACACAAACTGTTCTGTAATTCCATGATGCTGCAGTTCGAGTCCTTTATGTGAAGTATCTACGAAATAATCAGAGCTCAGAAGTTCCAGTGTGCTATACAAAGGCTCTTCCGCAGATGGAGACTATTTCCACCAATGGGTTAGAATAGCCTTATATATTCTTCCTTATCTTTAATTTTCAGTCAATACTGATGTTGCAGTGACTATAGTCTTTTTGGATTGCAAAGGGTGGGGTAGTCAGCTATTTTTATTTCCCGCTGCTTTTGCTGTCTGGTGATAGAATTACCAGGGCAAGAATATGCTCCTATTTTACTCCTCACTTTGTAATAATAAAACCTTTATAGTAGTTTTCTGGGACAGATGGACTAGACTTGAGTTGTAACCTTGGATTGTACTTTATTCCTGTGTGTTTCCTTTCAAGCACACATATCAGAAAAAAACCCCACCAGTTAATAAAATAGAACCATAGTCTAGTAGGGAAAAAAAGGAAAGTTGCCTGAATTTATATTCACTCCTGGAGAATACAACTCTACCCCTGTGAATTTGCCACATTTTATTGATGGCAAATACAACTACGTGTTATTTAGTATAGGTACAGAATCAGACCTTGGTGTGCTTACTGGAGCATTCAGGCTTTTTGAGGCTTCTGTTGGAGGTATAAAGTAAATAGATGGCAAGAAAAAATAGATCAAAATTGAGGATTTGGTTGTGGTTTGTTTTGTTTTTTTTTTTTTTGATAAAACTTGCAGCCTCCCTTGTCAGATATTTGCAAGTAAACTCTTTACTAATTCTCAACTAAGTAAGACTTTCCTCTGGAGGATGATGTAACAAAGGATATAAGGTTTTCTGAATGCAGCTCAGAATGTAGCAATAAAAATTGCTTAATTCCAAACACATTTCCCCTTGACAATCAGTAACAAGAAACTTCAGACTGTTAATAAAGAGGCTATGGAGATTTTCAAGCCAGGACGGACTGGTCAGCAATCTTAAACATCTGCTATTAGTTTCTGCTTTGAAATTTTTCTAGTGAAATTAAAAATTCTTACAGGTCAACATAATAACCTCTGTGGTGTCAGAAAACCAATCTCCTTGTATGTGCAAAACTGAGCAGCACAATCAAATGACAGAAGTGACAAAAATAGGGGGATGAGATGGTATGAAACTCCATGCATTTGCACACTCCAGTTTGCTGCTGCAATATGTAAAACTATATGCTCATGGGGACAAAGAGGGACACCAAGCATGTTTTGGGATGTATCACGAGTATACTTCTAACCAATATTCAGCTTTAGAGCAGCCAAACATGCAGATTTATGGCTTTATATGACTAACCATAAATTTCAGGAGGAATAATGCAGTGTAAAGATAGAGCACTTTAAATTCAGTTTGTTCTGTTGAATCCGCTGCCTGTGGACTTTCCTGAACTAGCAGCTCACCTTCTCTGAAAACCCAGGATAGTACAGCTGAAGCAGTAATTTTTCAGGGCCCCTTGTTCCAGGACCTGTATATAAATGCACAGGTGTTGCTCACAAACATTTGCGCATTTTTCTATCTGCATGAGTGCACAGAGAATTTTGGAAAGTGAAATTTACTGTATTGCATTCAGGTCTTTATATACCTTCCATCAGAAGCGTGCCGGTTAATGCCTCCTGCTCTTACGCAGTTTGTGCTTATTGCCCTAGTATGAAAAGATTTCAGCTTTCAAAGGTATTTTATTCCTTTGAATTAGAGAGAATTAAAGGAAGAGATGAAAAAACAAAGGGAAATGGTAGTTGAGGGCTAAAATTAAATCTTTTCTGTCATCGGTTGCTGTACGAGATTATAAAACCACAGAAATGGCTTGGTGTAGGATGTCTAATGATGAAGTTGTGAAAGTTGAGATGGAAAAAATATAGAGAAAGCAGATACCAACCCCCCTTCATTGTGTAAAGGGAAATACTCGGGGGATGATACAGAAGAGGGAGAGAAAATGATCTGTTTTCCTTCCACATACCCTTTGACTGCAGCTGGCATGGGCTGGGGCTCTGAACATAAGGGGGTTACAATAGGAGACAGCTTGCTCTGCACTCCAGCAGGCATGTGATCCTTCTGCCCTCACACCTCACACATGCTTAAAAACCTGGTTAGAGACAAGCCTAGGAGACTGGATTACAAATCCTCTCGTAGAGCCCTTTGTAGCTTCTGTATAAAAAAGTTGGAGAGAGGATGAGAGATACAGACAACAATTTACCGCGTTTAATCTCTAGATGTAAAGATTAAATCAGCAGGACATAGTTTCAGAAATCATTCTGAAAGTTCTCAACCTCTTTTTGATAGTCTTAAGAGAGTCTGAAAGCTTTCACAGAATGGTTGAAACACAGATTCTAGACTATTATTCTCTTTTAAGCACCATGGAGTATAATCTACCAACATATATTCCTAGCCTTTTTAATTCCTAAAATTCTTACCATGTTACTTAGGGAAGGATGCTTTGAGAAAGCAGAGTAACTTCCTCACACTGGACTATTAATACATGACTACAACAGCCAGCAAGGCTTCCAGTAGGAAATGTGGAGTGAGAAAAGCTTAAGTGTTATTCATTAAAGGATTACAGCAGTATTTGGCTCTCTACTGAAATAAATTGTAAGAATCTTGCCAGTGATGTGATCAGAATTGCTTTTTAAGCTTTGAAATTTCATTATGTCAATCACAACTTTTCTCAGGACTGGCAAATTAATAATAAAGCAAAATCATATATGGGGTTTAAGGGCTACCTTATGAGCAAAAAAGAACATGAGTAATACAATAGGTGCAGAGACAGTTCTCATGACTTTTTATTGCCATTTAGGCACCCTGCAAAGCATAACGACGAACAGTGATCTCCCTTGCTAGAATGTCAATGTCAGCTCTGCCTGAAATTTGTAGGCTTAAGTAAATACTGCTTTTTCCTGTTATTTTGCAGTGTCTTACAAAAAAATAAATAAAAAATAGGTTCATTTTCCCCCCAGGAATCTTAATTGGTAATGGAATCTTGTGAGACTCTATTCTTAACTAAGAGGTGAAACACACATAGAAGCATGTGGTGAAGGAAGTGTGATTTTTCAATGCACAATAGGAAATCAGGAAACACATGAACCTGAGAATAGCAATAGATTGCAGGAAGACAGAGGCCAGATGTGGAAATGGGTAGAACCCTTTTAGGGAGCATTTGAAAGATTACGTCTCAATAGATTCTCAAATGAAATGTGTGCTAGAGACAGTTTGGCAACAGCCACCAATGTTCCATGCATACTGGAGCGTTAAATGGCAAAAGGGTGCCTGAACAATCACAGGCCATATCCATACAAGCAGCGCTGTTTTCAGCCTGATGTTTCAGGCAGCTTTCTCCTAAGTTAATATATTGACTTACAAATTAAATGAAAGAATTTCCTCTGCTTTCTGTGCAAAAGTGGATTTTGCTTTAACTTACTTATTAGGTTACTTGGTAGCATGAGGAGATGTAGCCATAGAAATTTCATTATAAACAATATGCTTAGTTACTTTCATTTCCTACTCTGAAAATTAAGCTTTAGATTAAAATAGCTTTCATTTGTTATCAAAAGCTAATACTGCTGCCATGGCAAGCTGGTTTGTTACATAGTAGAGACAGTTGCTATAAAGAATTAATACTTCCCTGTAAAAATGAGATTCTCACCCTGTGGGAATAATTATGTGGAGTATTAAGGACATATTTATGAAGCCCTTTATTTAGCTGCAGCACAATTCCAGGCCCAACTGCTCGGAGCTGGGATGGGCTGCAGAAGTGGCAGCCACTGCCACCCAAAGAAATGTGAAGCTACTTCCTCCAGCCCCAAATTCCTAGGATGGTGTTCTCATCCTGTTAAACCCAACAACAAAACTTCCTTTGGCTTCGATAAAGCCTGTGTTCCCTGCTTCTTCAGGACAAACTGTCTTCTCTCTTCCACTTGCAATTCCTAGTGGTACTATGAGACTTTGGGACTCATAGACAAATTGAATTTGAACAATACTTACATGCACTATTCAATGGCTGGTACAATCAATATATTATTTTATGGAGAAGTCTTGCTTGATTGGTATTGAAGCACTTTCAGCATGACATTTCCTAGAAAATGCCTTATAACCATCAATAATTGGATAAAAGCAACATATCACTGTTAATGACATTCAATAGTACTCACCAGCACAATCAAATCCACTTCCTCGGTAGCCCTGTTTACATTTGCATTTGAAGGATCCTTCGGTGTTGAGGCACTCTGCGTGGAGGTTACACCTGTGTGTATTTGTCACACATTCATTTACATCTAGGAAAGATATAAAGGCTTCAGTGAAATCTGTGTTGAAGCCCAAGCTTCAGGACAGCCTATTTGTGCTGCCCATCTGTTTCCAGGTATTCTAAGCACTAGTGTTAGATCAAGTAGGTCCAGAGACCATCAGAGGCAGAAGAATTCACACTAGCCTAATGTCAGAGTCAACTATACAGCTACTGGCACTTGCATCCATGGAAATGTAGAGCATTCCAGTAAAGGCAAAGTGAACACAGTGATTTTCTGACTGAGAACAGGATTCAGACTGTAAGTTGTACCACTCTATTAAGAAAATGCAAAAGGCCCCAAGAAAACATGACTGCTTCTTTAATTGATGTCACACAAATCCTTCTCATTCATTCACTCCAGAAGAAATTCAATGGAAAGTAACCCTGAGCATGCCCAGATGTTGAGATCTTTTGTCTACCTCTAACACACCAGCATACATATGATGTTGTATGAAAAAACTATAATCAGGAAAAATTCAATAGAAAATACTAGATTCGACTGACAGCAAACTGTACAGGTATCAAGAGTAACTGTGTTCTCCTTTTGCCTTGTTACATCACAAAGATGTTTCTGACTTCTCCCGCAAGAGGGAGCCACGTTGGTGCACACCCGTCACATTTTATCCAGATTGCTTCATTTTTATCAGCTGATAGGCCCTCTCATAATGTAAGTCAGCTATGAGATAAGTAGCAGGAAGACTGACTCCAAAATAGGGTATGTCTGAGAGCAAGATTCAGGCTTGCAGATAAAACCCTGACTACTGAGACCTGCCAAGCTTTTCCCTCATGCATACATACTGTATGAAAAAGTGAGTATCTTTTCTACTTTAAGACTTTCAGGGTTTGCATCCAACAGGAAATGCAAACTCGAGTCTCTAAAATCTGCCTTATGATCTCTCTTCCACCCCAAAGTCCCAATACCAAGCAAATATAACCAAAACTCATGAAATCTGTTTTGTATGGCCTTCTTCAACCCTTTCAGTGGAGTCAACTCCTTGAACAATACTGCTGCTACAGTAATTCATACTATACTGTTTTTCTATCATTCAGCTAATGAATTGAAATAGGAGAAAAGGTGCTTTGACGTTTGTTTTAACAGCTGGGCATGTCAAGATAACTTTTTGCCTGTATTTATTTTGTTTGGGAGGAACCTAGGCATGCAACAGAGACCTGAGAAGCAATTAAAACCTACTCTTTTCATAATTTTTTTTGGTTTTAAGTGCTCTACTCTCCATTCAAACAACAGGTTTTATAGTCATGAAGGCACTTGATTCACATTCCTCAATAATGACACAAATTAAAAGAAACAAACAATTCAACACCCTCCCCC
>JAOEHY010013318.1:0-16425 GCA_025447955.1 Psilopsiagon aurifrons | reverse complement strand
AAGTCCTTGGCCAGACCAAACATCACTAAGCCATAACTAAAAACATTGGTGTTATCAGTGCTGTTCTCAGGCCACAATTCAAAAACACAGTGCTGCACCAACTACTAAGAAGGAGAAAAAGCTACTGCTGAACCCATGACAGAGTATTAATAATTATTTTTTTTAATTTAAATGCTAGCCATTGAATAGCAAAGACATTAAAAAGCTTTTTTTTCACCCTCTTTCTTTTGGATACTTATTTTGCAAGTACATACACGTTTTGAGAGCATTTTAAAATGTCTCAAAGATAACTTTCCAGTTTAGAAATAAAGGCAAACATCCTGGTTATCTTCAAGAGTTCCAAAATTGGGTGCAGGGAATACTCCTCTTCTCAATTTCTCTCCATTGTATTGCAGCAAAATATGGGGATCTAAAGTTATTCATATTGTGGTAACAACAGGCATAGCATGTTTAAGAATTACATTTGGAGAAAGATAGCAAAAGAACATATATTTGATAACAGTTGTGTAGGCATAAAAGGGAAAAATCATGCAACATCAACAAAAATGGTTATTCTAGCTTTTGAAATAAGTATTATATTCCACAGCCATTGTTTGCAAGATAGCTTTAAGCAACAGGTTTTCTAATTCATTTCTGCCTTTCATTGTCTATAGAAGGTAGAAACTAAGGACTGCACTGTTTGGTCAAGGGAGTTAATGCAATGTATTTTCCAGGTCATGAAGGCAGCAGCAAACATACTGTGAGGGCAAGAAGCACAATAAAGTCATTCTTGAAGAAAATGCCTTCCTAACAGATGCAGCTAAACACAGATGGAAGTCTTTTATGAAATGATTGCATCTACTTACATTAAAAAGCTGAACATTATCACTAATTCTATTTAAAAGCCAAGTGTAAACATGCTCACTGAGTTCTGGCTTTAGCCAAATCTCATTTGCATCAGGATCCCAGGTAAGATTTGGAGTATTAAGAAAATAAGCTTTGAATTTGAATTTTAAGGTATTTCCTTTTCCTGCTTAGGTGTGTGTAGCATACAAGACTTTGTTCTCGTTCCCAGCTTCATCAATGTGCTCTCCTGCAAGCAGGTACTCACAAATCCATGCTGTATGAAATGACCAGACATAGGACACAGGTTTTGATGCAAAGTTACAGCATCTGTGACATTAGATTGCAGCTACGAAGCCTCTAGCAGGACTTAGTAGCTCAGGCTCTACTACTACCACCACAAGTGCAGCTCCAAGCTGACTCCTGCCTGTCCAAGAGGGAGCACAGGCACACCCAGTATTTGCTATCACATATCTATTATAATAATTTGGTTCTGGAAGTCTGAAATTGTTCTGGTCTCCTAAGAAAAGATATCAAAACATTGGTTCTTCAGAAAGAATATCATTACTATAGTTCTAAGATTGTGGATGAGAACAATCGAATGTCAGCTGCAATCTATATCAGCTTTTGCTCTAAATCATTTGAGCAGAAAACTTTAAATAAAATCTGTATTATAATTAGAAGAGACTGTAATCATCATAAATTGCTAAAATAACTATATTGTGGTAAACAAAGCTGACAATATCAGTGTGATAATTATTAAAAAAATAAAACATGTTCTGTCATGCTTGACAAATTTAATTGCGGGATGTTTTTTATATGCCGAGGTTGCAGACTGTTAGTCATAATCAAACTAAGGATTTGTCCTTGCCACTTAACAGGGTTTATTTTCTGTCAGTGAAAACATAAAGGTAGCACAAGATGCATAGTACCGACATCTATGTCAGAAAACGGATGAGAGCACAGGGGAAATTTCTATTTTGTCATCATTTCCATATCCAAATGGTAATCAAAAACTCAAAAGAAGGCAGATAATATCCGCCCCATCTTAGTTGCCAGTGTAAATTTTGAATACCTCTTGTGATTGCATATGCTTTTCATATATGAGTAGAAGACGCAGGGATAAGGAAAATTAATGCTCTATCCTGTGTGACCAGCACATGAGAGGAGCATGGAGAAAATCAGTTGTTAATCAGTTTCATCACATCAAACTTGCATGTCCCTATGGAAGTCATCCCAAAGGCTAAACTGAGTTTGCTTTAAGTCTGACTTGTTTTGTAACTTGGAACAAAATACAAGATTATTTTGGTTGGACTCATTCTTCCTATATTTTTCCTGATCTAAAATAGATTTTGTTTTCTTACTCCTCTAATGCAGCTCTATACTATGTTGAATTGAACATTGTTCAAATGGACTGTTTCTGTCATTTTAATGCTGGAAAAGGACTTTTCCTTGGCTATTCAATTATTCAGCTCAAAGTAGTTGAAATGAAAGTGGAGTTTATTGTTCTTTCATATAATGATATATTCACTACACTTATTTCTTTTTCTTAGAATTTTAATTTCAGCAAGTGCACTGTTGCTATTTAACTCTTCCCTGAACTTGATGAGTGGCTGTGATATGAGGTCTTCTCTTTGTTTCCCTAGAAGAGCTGTGACTTTGAATTTGACTTCAAGATTTTACATCCTGCTGTAAACAGACATTTCTTGTTAGAAATATACTAGTTCTGTTTCTCCAGTTACTGCTTGTTTCTCAGGGAGAAAAAAAGAGAAAAAAAAAAAGGAAGACATGTCTCTGGCCTGTCTGTGCTTACAAATCCTTGGTCAAGGAAAGCTGCTGTATTCACTGCAGCTTGCATTTTGCTTATTCTGAAGAGCAATACGAAAATCTTTGTTCAGTTGCCAGTAGGTACCACATCTGCTGAAATGTTTCCATGGAGACAAGGCATATCTGAGCACAGCAGCAGCCGCTGAGATGCATGTCACAATCCTTCCGCCACTACTGTATGTACTTGTGCTGCTGATGAAGAGCGGAGCGAAGGCATCTTCCTTCTTTAGGAATCTCATTTTGATAGAAATAAAAAGCTTTTTCCTTAAAGGAAAAGCTCTGTAAACTACAAAAGTGGAAAACAACAAAAAAATGCATGAGAATTGTGCACAAATTTCCCAGTATTTCAGTAATGTTTCAGGAAACTAGAAGGCCCTGTACTGTTTATTTGAATTTGGATTCTATTTGCATTTCAGATTTATTTATTTCTAGATTTAAAATCAAACAAATACTGTCTTCTTTAGCATGAGATGGCTTTAATTCCTTCACTCCTTTGCTTTCAGAGTAGATATGATACTTTGTGGAATGTCAGAACATGAGCCTTTTAGGTAAGCACTTTTTCTTGTAAATTAGATTCTCAATGACAGAATTGTGTTTGAAAGGTATAATTATGATTGAAAAATTTTGTATGTTTATTTGGACTGAAATTTCCCATCATTTTTTTCATTTGAAATTATGTGTTTGCTTCATGAAGGTTAATGAGCTGAAAGGAAGAAAAGCTAATGAAAACGTATTTTATTTCAAGATGCAGGTATTCAGTTTTTTTTGTTCAGTTGTGGTATCTGAACCATGCCTTATTACACAAGTCTTTTTGGAAGAAGATAATCCTAGGATAAAGGCTTTGGTATTAAACTCTAGAACATGCTTCACATAGCAAATGTAAGCAAAAAGGGAGCATTTTTATGAATGTGGGAGTGAAATCCTGACCTCATTAGGGTCACTATTAAAACTATCTTGGCTTCTTCAAGGTATTTTTTTTTTTTTTTTTTTAGCAAAACTAGGAAATAATTAGTACTGCTATAGTAAATGCTAATAAAACTTCACTTTAAATAGTTCAGACTTTTCTAGTCACCGACACTGAAATGAACTGCCAATGGAAAAGGACACCAGCAGAGTGCTAACATGATTTTGGAAATTATTATGAGGCACTTGGTTATTTTTAATTTGTTTCATATGGTTAAACAAAGGTTAAGATGAAATGTACCAATTCTTATAAACAAAAACTTCACTAACTTAAATGTGTCAGGAAGCATTTCCTGGCCACGGTGTTTGTAGATATGTGCAACAATGTTGTGTGGTCCCCCTGACCCAGCTATTATTTGTTTGTTTGCACAGAGGTTAAGACCTGCATGCAGTGACTCACGTGACCTCTCACAATGTCCTGTCCCTGTGCTCTTCTGGGTGGAAGATTGGTATGAATATGAAAACAAGAAGCCACAGGCATAGGAACCTATTGAGTCCCACTTAAAGGAAAACATGATGTTCAGGCTGTGAGTCACAGATGTTGTTTTTGCTGGGAGGTCTCCGAGGGAGGCAGGAGAATTGAATACAGCCTGTTGCAAATATAAGGGAATCCTGAGACACTGACTTTTCACAAATGATGTTTTTCCTTTTGCGGTCACACAAGACACCATGCTTGAACTCAGGGGGTTGCTGCAATGAAGGAATCAAAAGCCTGTGAGAAATTCCAGGTTTGATGACAGCCCTGATATTTTCTAACCTTTCCCCAAAAAACACATAATTTTCTGGAGTGGTACTTTTGCTTGCTGTTGAAAACGTAAAAACATGATTGTTTAACATGTTCTCATCTCATGTAGTATTTGTAACAAACTGTATTGCAGCTGCTTAGGAGTCAGTTGTAATGATCCTAAAGCTTTTAATTTATTTTGCCCCACCTTACCATTTTCCAGAAGTTTGAAAAGTTATGATTTATAAAACAAATCTGTATTAGATAAATCAGAGTGCCATTCTGGTGCAGAAAAAGCTCTTAAAATATGAGCTGTCTCACTACAGCCTGGTAGATATGTCTAACCCATGGCTCAATGTATCCTGATCCAATAAGTGTTGCAGAATGATTTGATCTTTATTTTTTCAAGGCAAAAGATTTAGGTCTACTTCATCAGATTTGAAGATCCGCTCAATCGGACATGGAGATGAGGATGGACAGATTATACAGCAATCATTTTGACCAAAGATCTTATTCTGAGGGGTGCAAAATTGCTATTACACGTTAAATGAAGATTTTAGTACAAAGTGGTTATAGCCCTACTTACCTGTCCTCACATTGGTGAACATCATGGACGCCAGTCAGCATTAGACACAGATAAGCAGAGTATGACATTCAGAACTCTCTCTTCAGCTGAGGACAGAAATAGGTTGGACAATATTGCAGCAAAGGTTATCTTCAGTCACTTGAAGGAGAATGAGCCATCTGGCCTAGTTTTAGCTAGGATAGAGTTACTTTTCTTCCTAGCAGCTGGTACAATGCTGTGTTTTGGATTTAGGATGAGAATAATGTTGATAAAACACTGATATATTAGTTATTGTTGAGCATAGCTTACACTAAGTCAGGACTTTTCAGCTTCTCACCCTTCCCCACCAGCTGGTAGACTGAGGGTGCATAAGAAGTTGGGAGGGGACATAGCTGGGATAGCTGATCCCAACTGACCAAAGGCATACTCCATACCATATGGCACCACGCTTAGTATATAAACTAGGAGGACATTTGAAGTGATGATGTTTGTCTTCCCAAGTAACTTATTCCTGATGAAGACCTGCTTTCCTGGAGATGGCTGAACATCTGCCTGCTGGTGATGAATGGATTCCTCCATTTATTCTGTTTGTTCTTGAAGCTTTTTTTTTTTTTTTTTTAATCTGTTAAACTGCTTTTATCTCAGCCCACAAGTTTTCTCACTTTTACTCTTCTGATTCTCTCCCCCATCCTGATGCAGCCTGGAGTGAGCAAGTGGCTGTGTGGGGCTTGGCTTAAATCATTATGTCAACCTATTTTCAGAGCTGCTCTGTGAACAGTAAAAGAAACCATGGAATTAATCACAAACTAATGTCTTCATTTTGCTTGTCTTTAAGAAGTGCAGAAAGCACTTGACCCTTAAGTCTGTTTAGAGTGGAAGACTGTGCCTTCACTGCTTGAACATAAGTGTGGTTTCTGCTCAGCTTTGCAGTGGAATTTTACAACCATCTTGTGCTGAAAAATCACACGAGGACTTTTTGGATCAAACTTATTATGCATTCAGTTTCCCAATACTCCATCTGCTGTTTCCTTTTTCCATATCCCATTAACAAATGCTAAGCTGCAGATTGTTTTTCACATAGTAATGAACTGCATAAGTATGCAAACAAAACAAAAGTTATATATTTCTGTCAGAATAAGTGCCAAGAACACCTCCTGTTGCAACACTAGTAATGACAAGATGGCAACAGTGGAATAAAGAGAGTAATTTGTAGTATTCCCAGGTCAGCTGTACACATGATTTCTCCAAAAATAAGTAACAGGAAATTTATCCTATACTTACAATGCACCAGATTCATTCCTGTTGCAATTGCAGTAGCCTCAGTGGATCTGTATCATGGAAAAATTTGTCCTTGCAGTTGAAAAGCCTCCTGCAGATGGTGGTAAAATAAGGTGACCAGCATAACTAATGTCATTTCCCCAATTAACTGGAATTGATTAATTCATCCATCTTTTTCCCGAGTGATTATGTCCAATTAAAATAATTGCCTGGTTAACATTCCATTGCTAGATCCCTGGATGAAACAGATCTTTCAAATAGCATTTTACTCATATGCCAGCACATCCATCACTAACTGGCAGTAGCGAAACACATTAAAACTGCTACAGTTCAATATGAGGACAGGGAAGCTTTGGAATGTCTCTAAGATGCACAGGCTCATGTATTATTATTTGTATAAGCATGGGGTTACCGTGGAATGGGATCTGACGTTTTGCAGAATGCAAGTGGATGGTGCTTGCTGTAAAGACCCTACATTTCTAAGGAAGCACAGATACATATAGGGAGCACAAGGGAACAATGAAATAATATCAGTGGGCATAGCCAACACTGGCGGTGGAACCGCAGCAACCTCTCAGTGTTGTATATTTTTTTAGGCATCACAGTCATGGATTCATTTCTATTCATGTCTCTGAAGGTAGCTAGCTCTGTATATGCTTACAGAAATATTCTACTAGCTATGAAAGTGATAAAAAGTCTGATGATATCTGTCTGAAAATGTTGAGCTTGGTCAGGGGAGCCTGATACCACAGACCTACCGGAGGCAAGAGTACTCTCTGATTGTGGGCAGGAGATGATGGGTGTAACAGGGATGCCTTGGAAAGGCTGTTTCTGAAATCACATATGATATGTAAGAGGGATATAGAGTAGACATTTAAAGAAAGGGATAACAAGCTCAAATAGCTGGGTAGGAATAGGATGCCTGCAGCCACGTATAGCATCTGCTAAATTTAGAGAATAGGCTGTTCTGATAAAATGTGAGTATACATAGGTGTATGCATACATGGAGACGAAAAAAGTGTATCTGAGATGTTTTGTATAGAAAATATGCAAAATTAAATCATAGTTTGTACTAAAAACATTAAACTTAGAGATAGATAAGATGCTTAAATTACTGGGCTGGGTAGCCACTCAGTACAGTAGCTGGTTCACTTAAGAAAATGAGGTAGGAGAAAGCTTGGAATAAACAAACTTTTGTTGAATCTGAGCTCCTGGCTACAGTATGAGAAAATGTCAAAGAAAGACGTTACAACTTTAATTTGAAATGTAGCTGCATGCTACTGAGAAACAACAATGAGTTATGTAAGTAATAGAAAATTATTTTTATTTACAAATGAGACAGTAATGACATAAGGCATGGAAGAAAGTCAGGTATGAAGGAAAAAATTCCCATTGGCTAAATACTGGAGAACCCTGCAGAAAACTGGCAGAGGGTTAAGAAGGGTTGTTTATGGGACATACTAACAAAAATATAATGGAAATATACAGGGGGTAGGGAAGGAATAGGTTGATGGACACCAGTGACCTGCAAATGGACCAGGTAGAAAGCACACAGCACATCATAGAAAATTAAGCTGAATTTGAGCATACACAATATAGAATCCTTTTGCTTGCTTAAATGTAGGCATCTCATGAGAATTGTGCAAGGCTTCCACATGGCTTTTAGCCACCCCTTCTGAATTGTGTCCAATTTGTCACTCAAGGCAGATTATTCAGATACCTTGTCATGCCTCATGGGCTAAAACTGGCATCTTAGCACAATTTGGCATATCATGACGATATGTAGAAAAAGGAGGTATAAAAGTGTCTGTGTGAAATATACATACAGAAAAGTGAATGTCTGTGATGGTGAAGCTGTGAAATACCCAAAATAAATCAAAGACCTGAATCTCTCTAGGACTTTTTGACTCAAATCCTGTAATCCCTCAAAGCAGTCATATTCATGATTGTCAAATCTGAGTATTGCTGTAAATTTCTTTGTTTTCCATTAAGAAGATTCTTTTTGTTTCTATTTCCTGTAATTTGTTTCACAGTTCACAAAAACAGAGCACCTTTTTTGGCTCTTGAATATCTATCATTCTCTTACACTGTAAATCCAGTTAGATTAGGTCTTCAGGCAGAAGTAGTAATTTGATTTATTAAAATAGTACTTCGTTGTTCAGTGTGAGGAGGTTTAATTTATTATTTTGTTCTCTTAGTTGACCACAAGGAGCTCCCGTTGCAGTCCTGAAATTAGCTAAAATAAACAAAAACTCGTCAAGCTGCATTTTTAGGAAGAAATAGCATGACTCCAGCTGCAAGTGATAGTTAGAAAGACTTTGTTAATGCCTGCCTAGAGTGTAAGGACTTTCAGTGTCCCTGTGGTTAATCTAACGTAATAAGTGCCTTCTTGCAGGTGTGGGCTTTTCTATCACCATATGCTTGACTGAAAGCATCTGATTCACAGCCTGTGCCAGGACAGCAGATGCTGTGCAAGTCATTTTATAGTGATACAGTGTGCGGAACTCATGACTGTAAAAGTAACATCTTTCCTATGAAATCCTATTCCAAGATATTTTTGAAATCTTTTCTTTTTGAAACCTGTTTACTTTAAAAAGTTTTAGAAATAGGAAGTATTTTATTTATCCTCAGGTCAGTTTTATGTTGCTTACTCGTATTCATGGATGTTGAGTGCTGCATTCATCAAATTAGTGCATTGGGGAACCTTTTGCCCATGACTTACCTGTGGCTTTTGCACAGGAAAATCTCAAATAAGGCCCACTGATACAGTCAGTTCTGGTCATCTGTAATTCAAGGTCAGCATCTGGGAAAGTGACTATAGACTTCTGATGAACAGACTGAGTGTAAGACAGAGCACAAAGGTAAAATCATAAAGTGTGATTACTTACTACAGAAAGAAATAATAAAATGGAGGGTTCTAGGTTAGAATTACATACAGAACCTAAGATTTGGTTTATTTCCCACGGAAATTTAATATTGGAGCAGGCATTTAAGTAACTGAAGGAAAACTACTTTGATTGTAAGGCAATCACCATCACTGAAATCACTTTCAGCTCTGTTCAATTCCTCTCAGTTATGCTTGCAACTGGCATGGAGTGCAGAGCTTCAGAAAGGTCTTTGAAATAAGTATTAAAAATGCCGGCTCCATCCATTTATATAAGGAAGTGCAGACCTGTATTTTTTTTCTTCTGTTTCCTATTCTGGAGAAAGTGGAATTTCTGGGAATCCAGATTGTGCTTAAATTTTAGACTCTTGAAGCAAATACCTAAAATGCCTCCGTAATCTGTAGTGAAAAGCAAGTGCTTTTAAAAACCTCTTGGCTATTTAAACATAGACAACTAAGCCGAGAGGAGAAAGGTGATTATCAGTGACTTCTGAATATATCTGGAAATATAAAATAGAAAATCTGCAATTCCTGAGCTGCCCCCACCAGATATTGTGATAGCAATTTTATATTCTTATATGCAAATGTACTTCAGCCCTGTGCACCTTTTAACTCATGAGCCACTAGATAAAGTGACAATCATCCTCACCTTGTCTTCCCACTGACCAGAAATGTAGGGTTTTGAAAGACAGGGCCACAGCACCTTAAAGAAAGTGATGAGTGTGTTTGAAACGGCTGATGTACTATTACTGTTGGTTTTGCCTCTTTGGGAAATTCTGACAGAAACCATTTGTATTTGCTGTAATTCCTGACATTTTCAGGTCATTATCTCCTCCCCTACGCATTACAGAGAGTTTAGACCCACATTCAAGGCTCTGCTGAAGATATTTACATCCTGCTGTATTTCAGCTGACAACTGCTGTTTGCAAATTTCCTACTCAGTGAATAAGAAATCGGAATTGGCCAAGAACCCAAGGCTGAGACATCTTCAGTTTTAATCCTTATGCTAAAATATTATGTTGCCATAGCTTAGTTATCCCGTCTCTTTTTTTTGAACTGTAATACGCCACCATGTTACACACTGCACAGAAGAGGAATTGAGAGGATTGATAGTGCTTTAATAGAGCTATTAAACATAAATCTATTCATAATTATTATTATGCAACAACTGATTTCCATCTACAGAAAAAAATGAGTCATGCTCTGTTATAATTTACTGATCTGCAATTAACTTGACTGGGACTTGATCCTCTCTGCAATTGAACTGCAAAAAACCCCATCGTATTTACTTCAGAGGGTTTTTTCCTCAGTATATATTCTTTACAGCAACTATTTTTTGGTTTTGTAATGAAATAGCTAACAAGGAAGCTCAGTTTCTAGGGGCTTTTAGAGCTCAAATACAAAAAAATCACTGCTAAAAGAAATCATTTTACAGATAACTCTTTACCTATCTGAATTTATTTACATATATATGAATAAATATCTATGTATGCCTATCGTAAGTACCTATCTATCTATCTATAGATTAATTTTTACTTCTGTTTTGTTTTGTTTGTTTGTTTGTTTATCCCAGGGATAGATTTAATCCCTGCAAGCCTGCAGGAAGAATGGAGCTCTCCCACCACCTGACCAGGGGAAGAGTTTTCCCACCACCTGACATGGAGTCCTAATGAGACCTCCATATTTTCAATTGAAGTACCTTACATTCACTATGTGCAGTACAAAAAAGAAAATAGCAGTAAATGAATAAGTACACAGTTCTGATTTAAAAGAAAAAAAGAGCAACAAAACCCATTGAAAAATCATCCTGCATGATCAATTTAGCTCAATTACATTTGTTTCCAGACTACAGAAGAAAATGACACACATTTAACTTTTGTATCTGGTCTGACTAGGAAGTTCCATCATTGTATTTCTTTGTTGATTCTTTCTCATGCTAATATTTACTGCTTTTCATTCTGCCTTCACCTGTGATTTACCCAGTAAGCATCTGTATCATTTAAGCCAATGGAACTGTTTGGGTTTTGGGTATTTTTTTAAGAACATCATAGAATCATAGCATGGTTAGGGTTGGAAAGGACTTTGAAATTTAGTATGAAGTAAAAATCAGACTACACAGCTTGAACTCTCTTTGAGTTACTTGATTGTGAAAATGTCTGGAGCATGAAGTCATCCAAGCTCATTGCAGCAACAAGAGAATTATGACTTACATTTATTGCCAAAAAAAAAGTCAATTTTAAATGTCAACAACTTCTTAAGTCAATGCTTTTACATTAGCTCAACTTTAGGGCTTAATCTGAGGCCCATACAAACAATTTCTACTTTCTTAGCAGACTTTAGAAGAGACGATGGGAGCCTATTTCAGTGACAAGTCTCTGGAAAGCAGATCACACAGACTCCTGGGCTGGTTGCCCCTTTCCCACTGTAGAAACAAGTGCAGCACTATATTTGGGTACCAGTTCTTGGGCTAATATGCCTACTCAAAACTACTGCAACAAAAAATTAATGAGGATCACTGTACCTACAAGGTGATGCAGTATTCACACTCACCAAAATTCAGATTCCCAAGAGCTTTGTAGTTACAAGTCACACTCACACGGCCTAAATTCTATGCTGGTCTTGCCTCTTCCTTTCCTGTTTATCATTACCCCGATTTCAGCAGGAATTTTGTTCATTTCATAGGCTGTCTGAGGTTTACAGGTCGGAAACACTGGCACAACTGGAGAACCATGGTGAATGCCAGCAGGGTGACTCCAGTGCTTTGTTAGTCACCTCTTCAAACACTGAAGAACTGAGCTCCTGCTCTTTGGACTACCCTCCTATGTCATCCAGGTCTCCAGGAGTTCAGCCTAATGACAGGCAACTCTTTGAATTAACAGTATACTAATGGCTTCTGACATTCACAAGAGTTTTCAGGAAACATTTTGACATGATTAGGTCATAATAATTCCCCTTTGCTTTTTAACAAGAACGCCATTTGTCAGTGAACCTTTACATCAGGCAAGGATACTTATGGCTCTTCTAATCTTCTATTAAAGATGAAGTGATTCTAACAAATTGTCTCATGCTGGCTACTTCTAACGTACTGGATATGCTAGGGAGGTGGAAAACCTTAAAAATGCCTGTAATTAGAAATGACACTATGAACACCCACCTCAGAGTAAAAGAATGTGTAACTATTTACATAGATCATGGATTATGAGAAATTTGCCCACTATCTAAATGCAGAAATGTTTAAAAGCTGTATACATTGCACACACATTAACAGTACAAGGGTCAACTAACGTAGCTGGCTGGCAGCATATCCCATCCTGCAATCAATAATATTAAGGTGTTCTTGGTCCCTGACGTTCCCCCAACCTACCGTCAAAAAAACACCACTGTTCTCATGCTCTCAGTTTTGACCTTTTTTGACCAGTAGCAACTTTGAGACAATCTGAAGTAAGCATTTTATCACTCTAGTTGGAGTCACATTCTAGTTTGACAGGAGTTTGCTCACTTTTACCAAAGCAATTTTTGAGACGGAATATAAGAAAAAATCTCTTAAGTGAATATCGATGTTTGCACCTTCTCCTTTAGAACATAATTTACTTTACCATTCCTGTGAAATCAAAGATTTTCATCTTTAACTTAGTATGCAACAAAACTTGAAATATGAACTAAGTTTCTTCTTTATCACTTTTTTAATATCACTATCACAAATCATTTTGTCATACTTATTTTCCTTGATTTTCTCTAGTTACACATTCTTTTTCCTCTGAGCTTCATTTATGTCAGTCAAATACTAGAAAAGAACTTATAAACTTTAATATGATTTCATTTTTAATGCCATTACTGGATTTCCCCCCCCAAAATTTATTCTAATATATGTAATTTTATTATAAAGAATGGAAAGCATATTTTTGTTCTAACTTTCAACTTCAGATCAACAAATCTTAGAAATAAGCAAGTAGTTCAGTATAAAACAATATGGCTTAAATAAATCCTGCTTCTCATCCTTTGAAAAGCCTCTTCTAAGCTTATAATGAAGTATTGCTATTTTGTCAGGTAAATGAAGTAAAAAAATGCAAAACTTCCCTTACGTATTGCAGTCTGCCTACTGCGTGCTACTCAAAGGTTAATTTTGGAAGTTGCATAGATACTTGGGTTAGTTTAGACAGAAATGGGAGTCTCTGAACAAAAGTTAGTTTGGGTTCCTGTTTATAAAGAAAAGATAAAACAGCACTTCTTCTGTGATGTCAAAATGGGCACAGTTATTCATGCCTTTATTTCCAAAGTGAGTCAGAAGAATTTTAGCATTGCTTGGTGTAATTACTAAAATTTCAACAGCAAAAGAAGTCATCCATCACCCTCATAATATGAGGACCACAGACTATGAGAAATATTGAAAGCATACTTACCTTTAGCTCATAAATCTCAGACTTTTCCTATATTGCTAGCAAGCTGATCATAATTAATATGAACCTCTCTTTTATCCTCTCTTCTTTAATAGATTTTCTTTTTGTTGTATTTTTTCCTTAATATTTATGTTAGGGAATGAAATGGAAAAAAAATTATTTGAAATAAATATTTATTTTGGCAAAAAAAGTTGTAAACAGATTGTCAATTGGTGATTAGTTGGTATACAAAGCTATAAAGAAAAATATTCCTGTGGTAAACCCCAAAATTTTATTTTCAGATTATGTATATTATATATAATATTATATTAAAATATATAATCATCAAGGAAAGAACCCTAAAATACTATTTCTCCTCTTCTCTGATTTGGCTATTAATTTTGGCTATGTGGATAGTAATTCTGTTCAGGGAAAGTTCCTACGCTTATGTCTCCCCCTTGTTCCTAAAACCCCTTAATTCGTAGATTTAAGCTAGCACTTCTTAATTAGATGTGAAATCATAGCCTTGCTGAGGTCTGTAAAAGCTATGAAAGAAACAGAATTTTACCTCAGAGGAGATGAGATAAGGTATAAGGGAATTAGCCTAAAGGATAAGAACATGGCATTTCCGTAACATTACACTGGACTCTTAATGTATACAAATTAAAATACTAAAAGATAGCTATCTTTTATCTAAAAAACCTGATGAAAATAATGTCCATACTCTGCCTGCCTTAAGGAATATCTCGCCCTATGAAGTATGCACTTCTGTCGAATAAGGTTCTAGAATACCAAGTAAGTAAAGAAAGAAGCGATAGGACACTCAGATGTTATTGCATCTGCGAAAAAAGGGGATCTTCCTTTAGCTCAGCAATAACCAAGTGTCTTCTCTGGAGAAGGTCCATACCTGTGTTTCTGCTGTGGGGATAACGTGTGCATTTTCCATTTTGGAATTGCTAATGGCAGAACTAGGTTAGCAAAGTATTCTGACTTCTGAGCTATGAACAATGAACATTATCTAATTCCACAGCAGAGAATTTTTTAGGATATTTAGAAAACAAACAAACAAACAAACAGGCATAAATAACAAAACCAGTCATTGGGGTATCACAAAGTAACAATAAATCCAGTGCTGGATTAAGATTATGGATCCGATCATTACTTACTGAATATTGTGGGCAATGATGTCATTTGCCTACAGGATACTTCCTCGTTTTGACCTGAAAAAATAAAGTGTCCCCAAGAAACTAGTCTTAATAGAAATAAAATTAAAAATCTTTCTTAAAAGAAAAAACAAAAAAATCAGTCTCAAATTTGTCAAACTGATCTTTGCCAATGAAAAACAGTTTGTCAAAAAGGTCCCAGGCAACCACAAATAATCCCAAATGAGAAACGTAGCAGTCTTATTTTCTATCTGAAAGATAAAGGCATAAAAATATCAATAATAAACTGACTTTAAGGGCTATTCCAAGTAAAAAAGAATGGGGTAATTATTCAATGTGCACAGAATATCTGTGTATCCTGACATGAAAGATCTTTCACAAGTTGTAAAATTTTAATAACACAGTGGGGCTTCGCTGACTTTGAGCCTTATTCCCAAGTAGAGATTTAATCTTCTCCTTTAACTGTGAAAAGCCCCTTGCAGTTTTACAGGTCTTGAAGGCTTTACATAGTTCTGTACTTTCTATAAAAATTGAATTACAATCTCCTGTTGGCTGGAGTTCTTTCTCTTCTATCTATTTTTAATTCAAAGCAAGAGGTACAGTTTAGTGCAATTGTTTCTTTAAGTATCTCACCAGGGGCGGCTGTTAGTCGCTTACATGAAGTGCCTCCGCTTACAGTGCCAATTTGCACAGCAGGACCCTGCAGAGCAGTAGTGGCAAGACAGGGAATATTTAAAACACTATTAAACACCGCAAGAAACTGAGTAGAAAAAGTGAAATAAAAAGTGGAAAAGGAAAAAAAAGAGTGCATTGGCATTAGAAACATGGCACTAAGTAAAAGTACGGAAAAGCTGAGGTTACTGAGAAGAGGAAGTAAGAAACTGGAAATATTGCTGATAGGGTGCAAATCACAGTGACGCTGCAAGGCAGCTGACATGCCAGTGTAACCTTTGATAGAGGAGAGTGTTCAGGATTTGAATGTCAAGTACAATTTTAATATCTTTGTAGGGAAATAAGGATTGATTTTAAGGAAAATATTGCTTTGTGTCTTGGCTGTTTGCAGTTGCGTAAGAAACCTGGGTCCAAACCCCTACTATGGACCAAGTGAAGACATGACTTTAACCTAGCTCAATCCTCTATGACCTTCTTACCAGAAGTATAGTGGGGAGGAGCCTCTAAAAAACCCAGTCACTTTCAAATACCACATGAAAAGAGTGTCTTCCTCAGATCACAACCTTGAGGTCATCCTGGCAGACACAAATGAACACTAAAAGGTGACTGCTACAGTAGCACACACCCTTATTGTTTATGCTTGCTTGCATATTACAAACCATACATGGAGTAGGACTTATTCCAGAGCCACTCCCTGCTATCACAGAATTTTTCCTTTTAGAGGAGCTAATATAACAATGTAGAATATATTCACACATATCTTAAAATGAATGCTAACTGCTCCCAAGTCATTCCTTCAACCATTTCTTTCTCCTCACACTATGTGGTTTCTTATCTTACTGAAGAGAAAAATCAAGATAAAGATACTGATATATCCCATGTATTCATGAGAGGAAATGGTAGAGGAAATGCTGATAAACCCAGTGAGATAAACCTTGTTCTAAAACTTACATAAAAATGGGTAAAGATGGAATATTTTATTATTATTATATTATTTACAGCTATAATTCCTTTTTTCAATCTGTTAACTTTGTTTCACATTCATTGTCTGTTGTGGTTTAAGCTGTAAATCATCCACGCAGTTTGCTACATGGAGAATCAAAAGAATGCAACTCCCACAGGTTGAGATAAGAACAGTTTAGTAACTAAGG
>JAOEHY010013317.1:42837-74475 GCA_025447955.1 Psilopsiagon aurifrons | reverse complement strand
GTGCAGCCGTGGGTGGCGGGGAGGCTGTGAGGGGAGGCGGGCGCTGCGCTGGGGAGGTGGAGGGAGGCGGGGGCGCCGAGGCTGGAGCCAGCTTGTTTAGCCCGGGGCGGAGAGGAGGAGAGGGGCGGGGGGTGTCTCTGCCTGGAAAACAACCGGCGCTCGGGTGTGGGGGGTGTGTGTAAAACCCAGCAGCGTGCCGCTCGCACGGTGCCTGCAGTGAGCGGCTGGTGGTAAGGAGCGGTCGGCGCTGTGGGGTGGTGGGGGGCACAACGAGGGAGTCCCCCGCTGCTGAGCTGGACCGGGCGGCGGGGTCGGAGGGGCAGGTTCCTGTCAGCGCTCCCTCAGGAGCGGCGGGCCCTGTCGCGGCGAGCGCGGCGCGGTGCTCCTGCTGCTCTGGCCGCCGCAGGAAGCGGCCGCTCGGCGTTTAAAGCCTCATTGCACCCGAGCGATGCGACTGCGGGCCCTTGCCCACCGGCCCCCTGCTTCACCGTCCCCTTTCCTCTAGGCTGCGAGGTGACGACCTGATTGCGCTTAGCGAAATGCGGGTATTAGAGCGTCCAAATAGTCGTCTGCAGAGGACGCAGGAATGAAGGAGGAGATGCGGTGCATTTGTGCGGTGTTACTGATTGGCAGGGTACCAGCAGCAGCGAACGGGCAGCTGTTTTGTTTCTTCTGCTGGAAGGGGTATCTGATTTAGTATTTCCAGTGCGTGCTTTTGATTCAGAACGTTACCTGTCCTTCTGCACGTAATCCGTGCTGCTTTTAAGGTTGATTCTTAATCTACATTGACATTATTCAAAACTAGCAATTAGGAAGGGGGAAAATCCAGTCAAGCTGGAAAAATATACTGAGATCGGGGGCTAGGAATAGCACTGGGTTTGAATCTTTTATGAGATACTGCTGTAGCTCAGTGGTGTGAGCTCCTTGATGGTTTTGTTTTATTCTCTGCTTTTTGGAAAGGTGCTATAGATCATAATGTTATCATACGCCAAAAGCATTCTGATTTCTTGCTTAATGATTTATGTCTCATATGGAGCTTTACCAAACCATGTCTCCATTCAGTTTATGAATTCTTAAACTGCAGCAACTGCTAGATAATTTCTGTATGCTACAGGTATCGTCAGGCACACTGGCTATTTACAGCTCTGGGTTTGTAATGTGACTGGATGTGTTAACAGAATACTTGGGAGTTCTTAACTGCACAAATTTGGTTTTTTATAGAAAAAAAGAATTTGGTTTAAAAATACAAATTATTTCTAAAATAGGCTTCCATTTTTTCTTATATTTATTGATGTAGCAACTCCGTATTTCAATAAGAAAGTACTCTTTTTAGAGCTGTTGTATAAGTGAGGAAAAAAATGCAACTATGAACTGGACTTCTGGAGCAGGTGATAATGGTAATTTTTATATTTGGTAAGCAGATTTAATGAGATCATACGAAAGTAGTCTTAAGTGAACATAATGATCTGTGTAGTTTGCTTCAATTACAGAGCTTAAACTTGGTGGTGTTCTTAGGGGAGTTTTGAGGCAGCATGTTTTGCCAGTGAGTTCATTAGAGTGTAGTTCACTAATGCTGCAGAATGAAGATCATTACTGAATTGGTATTTTTCTGCAACAGATCTATTCTAGATGTCTCCAGCAGAAAATGACTCAACTTTTCTCATTCTTTGAGACCCACTATCAATATTAAAAGTTATTTTTCTTGTATGGAATTGGATGATTTGATGAGATAATGTGGGCAAGCCCATTTGAGCACTGAGACACTCATAGTAGTGAGGCTCAAGCTGTTTCTGCTCTATTCAGGTCCCAGGTTTTGAAGGGTAGCTTCGCAGTCTGAAGTGCTTTTAGTGCAACTCAGCGTTCTGTGATTTGGTATAGGAGGAAAAAGCTGAACTTTGAAGTAGCCAATTTTATTAATAAATAGAATGCAATATTACAACTGGAGGTTTCAGACTATGAGAAGGGTGCTTAGCATGTTGGTTGCTACTAAGCATAACAACATGTGTGACAAGTGCTTTCTAACTCCAAGGAGGCTGGTCAGTAAATCTTGTACCCACAGCTTTTCTGAGCTGTAGAAATATTTTTTTTAATCATTTACAAACTAGACCAGTGGTGGATAGTGAGTAGTTTGTAAATCCCAGACTGTTGCTATGCAAATGATCCAGTTCTGCTTTGAGGGAAAAATTCATAGTAACAAAACTTGACCTGTACTTTTATGAAGGAAAGCGTCTCTTAGAAGTGTCGCTTCTGTTGTTGGTGGAGGACACCTGAAGAATGAGAACCTGGAGTAAAAAATAACATTACATTTCTGATTTTGATGGCTTTTAAAGTAGAACTTACTCTTGGACTGTGCCACATGACAGAAAGCAGTCTGAAATAGTTCATGCTGTAACTAAATATTAGACACTTTTAGAATGATAGGTGCTTTGTATTTAAAAACTGATTGTGAGCAGTGTTTAATTCAACAAATGCAAATTTAAACTGCTGATTCTTTTGTGCAGGTCATTTGACATCTGCTGAGGAATCTGTCTACAATTTTCAGTTAAATTGTATGTTTCTTATGTTAACAGATTCAAAAGCAGGTATTTTTTAAAATAGGTAGAAGTTCCTGGATTACCTGAGTTTTGAGATTTTCATTTGTATAATTTAATCAGCCTTCTTGGGGAAGTAGGAAAACATTACCTACTTATCCAGCATTTCTCTTCAAAAATACTCCTTTTTGGTAGGGCTGAGAACAGTAGCTGTACAAACCTGTTGGTAAAGAAAGATGTAAAGTATGAATCATGTAAGCAAGTGCATTTCCTTGGAAAAGCTTTTCATGAGAGGCAGTAGAGGACTGGTTATACAGATATTTTGATCTATGATAATTTTTACGTTAATGTTACCTTCCTTTCTGGTTACTTTTCTTATCACTTTAAAGTATTGTATGTACAATGACAGGGTTCTAGAGTAGTATTTTTACTCTTCAACATAACTTTATTATAACTTGTTACCATCTCATTAAACATCTGTTGTTTATTGAGAATAATCTTTAAAATCTTTAGTCAGACTGAAACAAATAAGTGGTTTCTGTGCTACTTTCTCAGAGGACATTGTTTGCTGTGGTCTTGTCAGGTCAGAAATTTTAGTGGTTAGTCCTTGCAGAAGTTGTAAGGGCAGAGACTCCAGGAAACGCCCTGGTTGGAACTACTGCTTTTCAAATCAGGTATAGGCTGAGGTGATGTCATTTGTCATGAGGGCTCTGGTTTAACGTTCTAACTAGCAGTCATGTGAAGTATTGTTGCTGCTTTGGGGAATTTTGAGTCTAACTGTTCCTCATTTCAGGGGAAATCAAGTTTTAGTATAGGGATGGATGTGAATAATTACTGCCAGTGAGTCAAGCTCCTGACCAGCATGTATGCTTGCTGTCTTTGCTGGGTTGACTCTTTATCTGTTAAGGAGAAACTGAAAATGTTGTCCTTGAAGGTATGGCCAAACAGGAGTAACAACTTCTGCACCTTCCTAACTTCCTCCTTTTGACCTTGCTGGGTAGATTGCATTTTGATAAATGATCTCTGCCTGCTCTTTTGGATGCAGTTACTATTCAGTGAAAGATCAGTCTTGTAACCTCAGATCAGTTGTGTTAGTGAGCGGGACACCGGAAGAGTTTTACACTAGTGCTTATTTGAGTGGGTTTTCAGCAGATGAATTAAAAATCAACATATGTGAAAGTACAACTCAGTTCAGTTTTAAAACTAAGATATTAAGAACTACTCTTTAAAACTGAGATCTGGAGTTTGTGTTGTTCACACTAATCAATCATTCCTTTGCATTTTTGATCGACTAATGTGTCGGGCTTTCACTTTTTAAATTGTTGAGGTTTTTTTTCTTTCAAACCATGTGCTATGTATGGTTTTCTGATCTCCACTCATGAAACTGAAAAAGTAGGGAGTAAAATATTTCAGAGTTCTGAGGTTTTCTTGATCTTCCATATACCTAATTGAATTGTTGAAAAGGGGTCATGGGAACAGCAAGCAGTAAATGCAGTTAATCAGTAACATTTTATAGTATCTTTGATACTTTCACATCAAATGAGTAGATAAATGTGGTACATTTATGCACTGATTGGGGGGGCAATCAAACTGCTACCCCCACGTCTTCTAGGTTTTTGGTTGGAATCAGTAAATTTGTAAAAGCAACTTTGTCTTAAAACTTGCAGTTTGACTTGCAGCCATCAAAACTTAGTTTAGTTTAGGTTTCTTTTCATTTTACATGTGCAAACTTCAAATTCTTGTTTGTGGTGCTTTTTATGCTTTTTATCTCTATCTTGTTTTAGATCTTTAATCTTGAGAGGTCTGATATGCTGTTTCAACTTTATTATACCTAATGCTGAATTAAACCAGAAAGTTTTTGGGATAACCTCAACCCATGAAGATTGTCTTCTGTGGTGTTTTGGTGTGAGTTTGTTGGGGGTGTTTTTTGTTTGGTTGGTTGTTTCTTGGGGGTTGTAGTGGTGTTGTTACACACTGCTGAGTGTAAAGGTACCGTTCCTGCATTGTGACTAGGGAAGTGAAGGATAAGGTATACTTTTGAGTTTAATCTTCTTTTAACAGATGAAATAATTTCTTTAGGTATTGCCACTACTAAATATTGCTAAAAAATTATAAAGTATGTATGCATGTGAAACATCACTCTGTCTAATCAGCAAAAGAAGACATTGCTGCTTATGTGCATTAACAGAGTGATGCAGTAGACTTTCGGTTTTTTTTTTATCAAAACCAGTATGTTGTCTAACCAATCTTTAAATAGTAATCTTGCATCAACACATCTTAAAGTACTCTGAAGTTAAAGGGACTTCTTTTATTTTTGTCTTCAGCTTCTGAACCTATTAGCTATATTCAGCTAAATTTACCAGGAAAAAGGTGACTTCAAACACATAAAGTTTGTGCCAGTAATGGGATAATCTGATGGCTAGACTTGTGTTCCCACTGACAGAGGGGCATGGCACCTGGATTGTTTGGAGGAGCAGGAGCATCGTGCTGTGTAGCTGTTAGACACTTCCTTGCCAGTCAGTGTACGGGTAGCTCTGGACCAGTTGTCATGTATTTTGCCACTTGCATGGCCAGCCCTGAGTGAACTAGTGCTTAGGTAAAGGTAGGAGCAAGGGTGTACTCAACAAGTTATAGGGGGGGGGAAACATGAGGACTTGGGATAAAAATGGATAAATAAGGAAGCACAGGAGACTTGAGTTGATGGTAAATCACGTTTCATTGGTTCTTACATCTTTTTATAGATACTTTCAGTTCCTGAAAAGTTTTTAATGATTTTTAGGTAAAATCCTATACAAGTAAAGTTTTGCTTAATTTTTAAATATCACTTCAAGTTTCCATGTGTCTTGAATAACCGATTCAGTGTAAAGCACAAGATTCTATTTTGATTTTGAAGTCCATTTTCTTTCCTGACTGTGGATACAATTTTTAAGCCTACTAACTGAAGTGTATCATGTTCAAATGGTAAAGTGTATCGTGCTCCTTGACCCTTCCCTCCCTTAAGGTAAAATTTACTTGCTGGTGAGTTTTTAAAGATATTCTGGTAATTTTGTTAACTTGGAAGCATTTCAGAAGAACTATATATCTTTTGTGAGTGAATTAAGAATGAAGATGTTCAAGGCAAGGTAAGATGGCATCTTGGGTGTCATGGGTTAGTACGAGGTGTCCCTGTCCATGGCAGGGGGGTTGGAAGGAGATGATCTCAAGGTCCTTTCCAGCCCTACCTATTCTACAATTCTATTTTAGGAAAATGGTATTCGTTTTTTGTAAATTATTTTTTCATAAAGTGTCAGTGGCCAGAAGTATAACAGTAAGTATATTTTGGTTATGTATTCACAAATAGTAAATTTGATAGTAAAATATTAAAATGTGAACAGTACAGTATTAAATTATTTCATAATCTATTAATAGTACAGTATTAAATTACAGTATTAAATTATTTTGTAGTCTGTTAGTAGGCAGGAAAAATAGATTAAAAATTATCTTAGATGGTTGCTTAGATCTCAACTGTACAAGTGAAATGAATTTAGGGATTTAGGTAAAAAGGTAGTAAATTCTTTAGAGCTTTCTCAAAGGAAGTGGATTGTACATGGTTTGGATGGAGAGTGAGATAAAACACATATGATTAATCTAAGGGAAAGCTGTTATGTCTTAAGTATCAAGGAAAGGTGGTGGATTTCTGTGCCTTGGAGCTAGAGAGGGCCATCCTGTTCTCTTTGATTGCAGCTACTTGCAGCTGAATGTCTGCCTATGCAGTTTTCCCACTTTACTTTCAATGTACTTTAGAACCTGCACTTACCTGGATACTGCTAAGTTACGTGGATCATTTTAGACTGAGCTTCTTGGTTTTAGCCTGGAAGGAGAGTGTGCTTGTGATTGCAGCATAAGGTAAGGATTTCCATAAGTGGGACATCTACTTCTGGGTCTGCGTAGTCTTTGTTGTTGATCCTAGGACATTTCCTTTCTTTGTTAATTTAAGGACAAGGAAACCCCAGTTAAGATGCCTGTACCCTTGCTTCACGGTTGTGCAATGGTAGTCCTTCCATTATCCTCGAGTTTTGCATTGCTGTAGCAATTTGGGGAGGAGCCAAGAGCGGAGAACACAGTGAACAGTTTGCTGCACAAATTGGAAGAAGGTAGTCTCTTAAACTGTCCTCTGGCCTGCTCAGCCACCAGAAAATAAAGAGCTTTTTGGCAGGTGGTCAGTGAAAGCCAGAAGTGGTGAACAGAAGGCTGGGAAGCGTCGTTAAAACCTGAATGTCAGCCAGAAAAGCAGGACTTAAGCAGTCTTGCAAATTATGAGGGCAACCTTATTAATTGAATGAATCTGGCTGGTGGAAAAGTTGCTGGAGGCTTAGAGTCTTTATGGGTCAATACTTAGCATTAAAGTGGGGAGACACCCCTCCATGCCTCAAGCAAAGCTCACAGTGTGAAAAATAAACCTTTGTAGCTGCATTTGCCACTTCAGCTGCTTGTTTAATAGGTTTGGGGTACTATTTAGTGTGAGAGAGCTAAAGTATTGAAATAGCTGCTTTCCCAAAAAGCCTGAGGCTAATATTTTTCTTGCTCTTTTATTCAGTCATTACATAAGTATAATATTTCTTGCTTGATACTGGAATAGTGGCCATTATGCTAATTATTTTTAAGCATGTATTAAAACAACCCCAGTCTTGTAAAAGATTGCACAATGAAAAGACATGAATAGTTGGTTACTTAGTATATCCTGGGATTATTTTTCACAGTGTCGCCGTTTTAAAGAGCTTAAGCATATTTCTGCATTCTCAGGTTTTCAGGGCATTAAGTCACTACTGTGTCACATACGTTGTTGAAATATTTTAGTTCTGTAATAAGTTAACTATATTTTCAGTAATTCCTTATAACTCCAAATCAAATGGGGGCAGGTTATTGCACATTTTCAGTGGTGTACTTCATGGATACACTTAAGAATGAGGCAAATGCTTCTCTTTAGTTGCAGACCTTCAGTTAGCATTAGACACCTTCCATAGTGCTCTATTTGTTATCAGTGAGCAGTTTAAAGACTTGTTGTGATACCAAATACTTAACGGTAGCAGGAAAAGGTGAGGCCATTCAATCTGAAATTTGGTATTTGCAACTTGTACTACGATTTTGGATTATACAATTTAATCCTTAATTTGATGTGATAATTGTTCACAAATAGGATAAATTTAGTTCATTTGCCTGAAACTGAAAGCTAAATTTATTCTTTCAAGGATTTGATGATTTGAGAGAGTAATCTGGTGATTTTCCCCTCCTTCCTCTCTGTTGCTATAGTAATCCTAAATTTGAACCTTGTTTCTGTAGACTTTTTTTTTCCTTCAAGCAAATTCTATAATAGCTGTGCAGTGTGTTCTCAAACCAAAATATTGATAATACAGTTTGTGTGGTTGCCTTTTTTCTTTTTCATTTGGATGTAACATCTGAGGTGCAGATGCTGAAATGGAGCAGCCTTGTCTTCTCTTTCTAGCTCTGGGGAGACCTTGTGACATTAATCTTTTTAATAGTTTTTTAGGCATACATCATTTAGAGAGAAAAACAAGCAAAAAAAGGCCCAACTACAACAAAATAAGATCCAAACCGCTCTCTGAATGTCATGAAAAGCTGCTTATAATTGTAACTGCAGAAGTGCACATTCAAATTGCAAAGGCCATAGCTTAGTTCAGTATCCAGATTGTCTTGCAATTCCAGTTTTACAGCAATGTTCAGGGCTTACTTGATTAGGTGCTTTCAGCCACTTCTGACATGGCTGAACCTTTGATAATCAATGGCAATAAATACAGGTAGTTCTGGCAAGTGTATAAAGTATTTGTTCAACTTACCAAACTTTGATTTATTTCATATGCGAGAAAATGGAGATGAAAGATCTAAATAGCAAATTGAAGAGGAGCCATCAGGAGTAAGCAGAAAACCTGAAAATGACTTGTCTTGTCTGGAAGCATGGGGACAGTGAAGTAAGACTAAAAATAATTTGATTACAGATGGAAGGCTACATGAAAAGTTTGTCTTGATTTTGAGTGAAGACAGTTTTGAGCACATGTGCACTGGCAGATAAATCTTACTGAAGTGAGGTTGTAAGAATGATTCCAATAGGAATAAAGTTGAACTTGCCGGGTGCAGATCAGTGGGACTATGCAGTATTTAGTCTGGAATTTTGAAATAGATGGTTTGTGTAACTAGAGACTTAGATGCAAGAGTTGCTATCAAATATCAAAGCAGAAGGGTATTCGGTGGATGACAAGCAGCAAAAGTAGTCACTATGGAAAAGGTGTTTTGGGATAGTTATTGCATCATTAATGTGACCTTAATATTCAGGGATTTGTTTAAATTTAAAAAGAGAAGCTGTTCTGTATGGAAATAAGATGAAAATGGGGTATGAAGTGGTACAGCTCTCAACAGAGGAAGACTTTGCTGGAGAAATTTAACATCTCTTTCTGTAAGACACCTGTATTCTTGGAAGGGGATGCATGGTTAGAGCTGACCTCTTTTATCTTAGGAGTTGTATAATGTGTGATGTGATTCCGTGTCAAAACTAAAGTGATGCTTCTGTGAAAATTGATTTAGGGTGGTCACAGAGTGTGTCAAGTATGAATAGAACTGGATGACTGGAAGATGATGTATTGGAAGTATGTTAGTAGTGGAATATATCAAGGATCAGTTTTAAGATCTAGTATTTTCTTTAAAAACACTGATGATTTCCTACTTCTTATGCCTATCTCAGTTTTTCACATCAGATGTCAAGTGTCATCAATTCTAATGTAGTTTTGCACAGAATGAAGGTGGGACCTTAGGACGTGACCAGTAGAAAAAGGAGTCATACTTAATAGCATTAAAAAGGTTAAAATGTTCTTACAGCACTTGAGGATGACTAACTTATCGAAAGTTAGCAACTATGAAAAGTATTGGGATAACAAGGATACTTTCGTTGCACTACTGATATTTTCCTTTAAGAAGTAAAGTGGTATTAACATGTTTCTGGTACTCTGAAAGCTTATCTGGAATATTGTGTCTGATTGCTGTCACCTGCCATCAAGTAAGAAAAGAGCTTTTGGACTGGAAGAGGTGCAGGGACTGGTTCCTGGAATGACAAAGGGAATGGAGAATTTGTTCTGTAAGGTGGACTCAGAGTGTCTTGTTTGATCTGGGAAAGCGAACATGAGAGAGGTTGTTCTTCATGAGAATGAGTGAAACAGCACAGGTGGATATAAAGAGCTTCTTAAGCTTGAGGCATAAGAACAAATGGGTATAAACTATCCAAGAATAAACCTAGTCTGGAAATTAGAAAAGATGGTTCCTAAGCAACAGAGGCATAGAAGTCTGCGTCTGCCTTCCCTTAGGAGTAGTGGAATAAAGGCTGTCTTTAAGATGGAGCTGGTTAGCTTATATAAGGGGAGGGGGAGGGAATATAGTGTTGTTTTCCACAGTACTTTGGTATTTGAACCCCTTAACCCAGAATAGCTGTTTATTCCTGTGATTCCTGTCTTGTTACTCAAAGATGATGCAGTCACTTTGACCAGATAGTGTCCTGATATCAGTGGGTACATAGGCAGTCTGTCTCTTGGACAAACAGACTAGCTGCATTTTAGGGCATATAAATGGATATAGTAAATGTTAGAGAAGGATGTTAAATACTATTTCATGTAATGCGCTACATTGTATCTTGTGTAGTGGATATACATTTATGTTAAGAAATCCCAAACCAGCACAGAATGATTCAACAGAATTGATAATGAGCCCTCTGTTGTCTTCTTCTCATGTTGTCCTGTGTGTTTGAAGGAAGCTGTCCACAGCATGTGCGCTACTATTTCATTGTCTTCGTAATTTTGCTGCAAACTTTCCTTTGAGCTATTTATAAAAAAACTACAAGCTGGTGCAAGCTGAAGGGGTGATGTGAAAATGCTGTGTACCAAGTTGCTGTGTATTGCCCTGCTGTTCCTGTGTGTTGCCCTAAGGCTCTGTCCATCTAATAAGCTTGGAATATAATTTTTTGAGGAAGCATTGTGCTTATGTTTGCAGTAATATGTAATAGAAGATTGGTGGTTTTAGAGGAGACTTGACAAAAGGGTTCTATTGCCGTCTTCCTGACAGAAGGATGCTAACTGGCAAATTGGGGGATTCGTGTTGCCTGAGGTTACATTGTTTTTCTAATTTATTCAATTGTTAGGCCATGTTAAGTCATGATTTAATTCCTGCTGAGGTATTTCAGACCCAGTTGTAAATGCTCATTTGTGCAATTGTTTCATCTATATCAGTAGCACGCATTACTTGATATGTTTTGTACACAAACAGAAATGGAGGCAGAAACACAGTATCTGCTTTGTATTTTCCTATTCCCTAACTCTGCCTTATTTTTCGGAATGTTCATGGTGAAAGTCTCATTTCTGGAAGGAAGTTCAAGCATGGAAAGTAGTTTGGTTGAGACAGGATAGAAATTTAATGATGTTTGAAAGGTTCCTTCCTGACTGTGCTTTATGTGTGTTATTGACTTCCCTTCAGCTGTTAGCTGAATTTCCTGTTGATTTTAGGTATAAATGCCAAAGCAGTGCCTAGCCTTATGTGTGTGCTTGAACTGGATTTGTTTCCTTTATTCACAAGTTTAACTGTCTTTTAATGTTTTCATAACTAATGTAGAAGACTGAGAACTAGATCTTACTCTCTGAAATTGCTGTATTCAGACATAATTATTAAAATGAATGCTAAGTAATTGCACAGGCAAAACATCAATGACTTAAATGGCACTTTGCACGTTTGTTAGTGTTAGCTAAGTTGCATCCCAAAATGGAATCTTTTGGGAAAAGTGCTTGACAGTTAGAATTTTAAAAGCTGATAAATAATAGTTAATAATTTAAAGTTCAAGGGAGTGATCACTGTTATATGAATATTGACTTAATTGTATTTCATCTCCTTTATTATTTAGACATTCTGTCATGGCATTTACTGTTAAACAGGTGTGAACTAGAGATAGTATCATATAATAAACCAAAAAAATCCAGAGTCTGAAACTGTTTGGCAATGGTTTCCAGAGAGTGGATGACTGAACAGATGTCATTTGGAATCTCTCGCCAATGAGCAGAATATCTGTAGCAATGCTAGTATTTTGGAAGAATGTGTTAATGTGCAGTAAGAAAACTGTACAAGTTGATTAGCTTGACTTTCTGTTCTTAAAGTGCGGGTTTTTTTTCAATTGGATTATATAGGATTTGTCATGGTAACTGAAAAGGTGTCACATTCAAGTAAATAATGGTGTTGTGTTGGATTGATAGAAATAATAGAAATAACTACTGAAAAGCTAAGCAGTTTATTTTCTAATTTGCTTAATGAATATGACACTGGGAGCTTAGCAGTTTCTCCCCTCTTATGAACTAGGTAATTCACTTAACTGAAAATACGCAATTCAGCCCTGGGGAGAAGAAAACATTTTCTGGCTTTACATGCGTTTCTTAGTTTGGGTTTTTTAAAATTAGTTTATCTGTCAGAATTTAATCGGAGTATTGCTCAGTTGTCTTAAACTGAAATCATCTTTCATTGTGTGGTCTAGGATAGTGTCCCCTGTATGTGTGGCCTGTGCCTAGTTCTGAAGGGGATGCAGTCAATATTGGAATAATTTATATTTTCAGCAGCATATTCAGATCTGGCATTTTGATTATGTCATGTGAGAATAATGTCAGCCTTTTTTAATGTTTTGTCATGTTAGCTGGTGACACTCTTTTTTCTGAAGTAAACGTTCTTAGGAGTTTGGGGTGCCTTTTTTTGTGCTACACTGTACCTCATAAATACATCGAATATCAACTGTCTTATGAAGTAAAGATGTATGTTGCCATGCAGTTTGATTGTTGGAGGATGAATAAGAATGATCTTACTTCCCCTGCTCCCCCAGAGAACAGCAAATGTGTATCCTTTCCAAAATGTGTTGGATTAGATTGGTTTCCCTGTGAAAAATGTTAAGGAATAGTTGGTAGAGATGGTAGCAGGTACACAGAACAAGTTTGCAACAACCTGATACAATGCAGTGACCAGATGATGGGCTTTCCAGATTTTGTTTCCGTTCATTTCTTCCTATTATGAAATATCTAGAAAATGGAAACAAATTTGAGATAGGTCTTGTATAGTTTACTTAGAGGAGAGTAAGGAAGTTGAGGATGACACAGAGAAAGGTCAGGGGTAAGGTTGATAAGACTCATAAATAAGACTCACTTGGATGTGACAGTGAAATACATTGCTGTTGAGTGTCATTGAGCATCTTTGTAAACCCATCTGATTTTTAGTGATGCTCACAGAGGTTCATGAGATGATGGGTGGGGAGGGAGAATTTAAAATATTTCCTGTTTGTTGTTAGCTGATACATCTCTGAAATTCTTTAGTAAGGTCTGGTAGTAATAAGAGGGAAAATCGTGGCCAAGTATGAGACAGGAGAGAAAGTTAAGTTTAGAGAATACAGACAAGAAAAATCGAAGTAGTACAGTAAAATGAATTGATGCTGTAAGACCCGAAACAGTTTTTAAAATCTGAATTACATCACACAGAGGATTTCTGTAGGATTTTTTAAGAAGAGTGTTTTTTTAACATATTATGTGTAAAAAGTCACATTCTCTATTAGGCCGTGGGGCTTACTACTGTGAGATATTGTTACAGTTAAGAATTTAGCTGGGTGCAAAGTAAGGTTACACGTTTTATAGTTGTAATACAAGGAATGTTTAAATGTATGTACATGGTGTAAAGTGTAAATCAATAAATCACTGCAAATGAGAGTGTGTGTGTGTGCGTGTTAGACAGCACCTTGGCCGTGGTTAACCAGTCTATTTGGAGGCTTAAGCCGCTGGTTTGATTGAGTTTGGCAGGTTTTGCCCTTGAAGACAAAGTTTTGATGTTTCAAAAAAGATTTAAAATCTGAAGTTACTGATTTCTGGCTCCAAGGTAGCTGAAGTTGAACGGCCTATATTTATTGTTAAAAATGGGGTGGTAAATGGCATTTGTCATGTGGTCCTGCTGACTGTGTTTTTGTAGGATTTCTGTTAGATTTCATAAGCATTGCATTGGGTGCTTTGTTACTGAACAACAAAGTGGGAATTGCTTGTGGCCTAATATGCATTTAAGTGTGTAGACATGCTAGATCCTATTAGAATCCCTTCAGGGCAGGAGATTCTGTTGAACAGATCTGGTTCCAGGTTTGGATAGGGGGACTTGTTTGCAGGTTACCTCTCTGGTCTGTTATCCAGCTCCCAGCATGACCACACGAGCAGTTGTATAGGCTCAGCAATGTGGCCGATACAATGTGGGAATAGCTGTCAAGGAAGAATTTGAAAACAATACTGTGCTCTTGAGAAAACATTATATACTACAAAATGTGGAAACACTCTTAAAGAGAAGATGTTTCTGCATTTAAAAAAATACTGTTGTAAAACCAAATACCACAGTATGGCTCTAATGCAAGTGATTATTGTTTTCATTTCACACAGCTATTTTCCCATCTCCTCAGAGAACTGCTTACCAACTTCTGAGGTTTTGTTGGGATCAGTTGGACTTCACATGGGTAGAAACTTTGCTGGCATGTATCCGACTGCATGCTGTTTGGGAAGTCACTGGGAAAGCTGTATTAGAGTTCTGGCTTTGAATACTGCACACATACCCCTGTGTTTTTCAATTTCTTATGCCAGTAGCCTTTCAATTAAGTTGAAAGAACTGTACTTACATATTTCAGCAATATAACAGTGGCACTAGGGTTTCTATTTTACAGCTTGATTTAAGAATGGAAGTACTCTGACAGTGTGGTGGAGGTTATTCAGGGTCCTTGTCTGACTTCAGTTGATTTGACACAAATATGTATCCTTGATGTTCAGTATTTTTACTTAAATTTCTGCTTCTAGGATTATAAGACCAGTGCTGGCTAGGTGTGATGTTTAGAACACAGTGGGGAAAGGTCTCTGGTTACTCCTAGACAAACGTAAGCAGTTGTGCTGAGTTTTTAGAAGTTTTCTATCTGTTGATGATGTTGAAAGAGTACCTCTATGGATAGGGGTTGCTTGGATAGGAGTCCAAGTAAAAATAATAAAGACAATATGGTAGTCAGTGGAGTTGCATTTAGACAAGCAATAGTAAGAGAGATACGTAGAAACATTGTGGGTTTTTTACTATTAAGCTTCCAATGTATGTTAACTAAATAATCCTTGCCTAAAGATGTTAGTCTTTATGTGTGAATAGTGTTCAGTTTAATCTGGAAACATGTTTATGTGCAGAACAGGAGCCTTTCACGTTTTATACTGAGATTTGAATTCTAGGTGCAAAATGCTCAGAAGTATGATTTCAGTTTTGTTCTTTTGGTTTTAACAATGATTTTAATATAGTTCTGTAAAACACTATAGCCATGCTAAACTGTTGTCACCTTTGAATATTTTGGTGTGCACCTTTGACTTTAATGTTTGTGGCTAAACCTTAAGAGAGGAATTGTGTGCTTGTGACTGGTTCTCTCAAAGCTGTATGTGCCCTAGGATCTTGGACTGGATGGCTGAAACCAGACCGAAAATGCACATGCATCCAGCTTGGCCTCTTCAGTGCAAGCAGCCTTTGTGAATAAAACCGCTTTGTAACAACAGAGCAGGACTTGTTCTGTCAATTAACTACAGTGTGGTGTGTGAGGCCCTACAGCCACTCTAGTACTTGAACAAGTATCAGGCTTGGATTAGTCCCTGTCTTCCTGCAGCACAAATAGAATCTTTTTGCCATGGTTTGTGCACATCCTTCCGTGTTTTGTGCGTTTTCCTTTATTCTGATAAATCTTCAGTTGAATAACATATCTGTCTGGAGGCTAGAATGGTCCTGGTTAAGAAATTAAGAAATAGGCCTAGCTGAAACTGAAAGAGTGGCCATGATTCCTGGAATGTTAAAAGTCTGGGCTGCTGTAGGCAATTGTTTTTGTGAGTCTGAAAACGCTGGAAAATCTGGACTACTGGATTTATTCCCAGATGTAATTCTGAAACCCTCTAGGGCAAAGTAAATGACATCTTTTTGCCCCTGTCAGGTGGGAACAGTGAGAATCTTCAGCTGGAAGGTATGTCCTGGTTTGCATAATGTTAATTTATACAGCCATATTCAGTTGTGCAGTACTTGCCTGACAAGGAAGACGACATGATAAGGAAGGTGGTTTTTTCCTTGTGTTTTATCTGTTACTGTGTGGGTGTGTGTGACCCTTGAGGTTTACACAGAAGTAGGAAACACGACAGCATAATTTTGGCATGGGGAGCGCGTTCACACTCCCCTGGGTAAAAGAAAAACAGAAATGAGCTGCTCTTAAAATAGAGTTCATGGGTGTTTCTTGACATACTATTTCCTAATATGGAACAAACGACAATCTGATGCAGGAAATTAATTCCAATACCACTTTTATCCATAGATTGTGTCTTTCATGTGTAGATTAAAGTTGTCAAGAGCATTCTGGGAGCAGAAAAGAGGATGCTCTTGGATTTGTTAACTGTGTAATGGGATGGACTGTATCTTCCTGTTACTTCTAAGACTGCTATGAAATAGTGTCAATATCCTTTATACAGGGTATGCATTTTAAACGCTGTCCAGGAATCTTCAGTGTAGGGTGGATAAAAGAGAGTGTAAACCACTTTGTCTTCCTCAGTTTTTCATCTGCCTGAAGGATTTACAAATGCCTGATTAACCACCATGGAAAGGAGTTTCTGAATTTGAATAAGCCTAGCTGCTAGCTGTCTAATTTGGAAATGGATTGATGGTACGTATGTGAGGCTCATGTTTCAAAGCTGGTTTTATGTGCAAGTGCAGCATGAAATCTTATATGGAAGGTTTATGTCAAAATTAATACTGAGGCTTGCATCCTGCAAAGGTACTTGTTTCCACCTGCATACAGGATTTTGAAATTCTGCCCAATTCTGTTGTGTCAAGAGACTAAATTGTTCTCATAATTTACTCAGATTTCCATCCCTCCCTCCTTCCCCCACCAGAATTGGGAAGTCCCATAGAAGAGCTGGGGGTGCCGCCTGGAAAAGCCTCAGCTGAACGTGAAAGAGAAATTAATGAAAAATTCAACATTTCTGCTGCCTTAATTTGTCTGATGCAGGTTTAATTGAAACCTCCAGTCCTCCACTTCATTTGTATACTTTGATTCACTCTCTTGTAGCTCAGACTGGTAACACACCCGTCAACATTGTTTGTACTGTTCGCATACCAAACTTGCTGGTTCCAGCGTAATGCCTGCACGCTCTCTAATCACTGTAGCAGTTTCTGAGTTATTTGGAAATAATTCATGCATCTAGTCATAAATATTCAGGTTAGTTCCATCTCAACAATCTCAACCAACAAGTCTCATAATAATAGGGTATTTTTTTCTTGTGGGGCATTTGCTGTAGGATCTCCAAAATTATAGGTATATTAATCGTGAATTTGTCAAGAAACCCCAAGTTCACCGTGTGGCTCTGTTGCTGAATGTTGTCGCTCTCTGTTACCCAGCCTCTTTGTCCTTCTTTTTGTGATTTTTGTAATGTTATTGTAACATATAAGGCACATACTAATACTTTATTCCAGCGTGGAAAGCAAAACTGATATGCTATTCACTTCTGGTTTGCCCTTGCTTCAATAAGAATGCCTTGCCTCCAAATCACCACATCAGGATGTATAAGAGCTTAGGTATGGGAGGTTATTAAGGTTTAATCAGTTCTGGTGAATTAAGCAGTTGTAGCAGAAAATTTTTATTTTGCAGCCCTTTTTGCAGAACTCTGTTATAAATCCCTAAGATCTGTTTACACAGAGGAAAATGTAAAGCATAATCTGATAATTCAAGAGCTTGATTTTTAGCGTTTCAGTTTCTTAGGACATTTCCTTGATTAAACCCCCCACCCAACCCAAGACTTCTCTGTTTACTTGTTTAACTGCAGTAAGTCTAATCTCCACATTTAGATGTCTTGTAGTTAAAAACTCTGTAGAATCTTTTCCTGCTCCCTTCTTTAAACATTCTACTTTCAAGCTCTTTATGAACAGTAAATGAAAGTTTCTTCTTTAGGTATGCTCTTTTCCATACTGAGGTGAGATTAAGAAGTGGTACCTTGGTGTTTGTTCATACATGTTCATAGGCGATTTGGAGGGATTGTGGGCATCCCACCTCTGCTGTTACTGGTCTGTGGGGTTCATAGGCTGTGAAGTGTGCAGTTGTCCTTGACAGACTGTCATAAGTTCTATGGGTGGCTTGAACCTTTGGAATACAGTGCATTTAAATTTTCTCTGTCATTGTCAGTGCAATTATATTTGAAACAAAAATGGTTTGATTTCTAACTTTTGGGGTTTTGTTTATTTTTTAATCAGTTTTGGGAAGACATCCCGGGAAGTCTTTCATTCCAGAGGGTAGTACCCAAATGAGAACATCAACAGATTCTTCATTCTAGGTTCAAGGGTGTTTCCAGCATTTAACCTGAATTAGCTTTAAAAAAGCCCAAACCAAACCCATAAAATGGCTCTCTTTATGCTTGCATATAGTGAAATTGTAGCTTTAAGAAGTCTAGGGCAGTGTTTCTATTTGTGTGTAGCTGAAGAGTGAAAGAAAAGGTTCTGTAACAACTTTCATCTCCCCTCTAAATAAGTAAACACACAAAACATCTTCTAACATTTGTGGAAGAGGCTATTTTTGCAGAGCAGTGCAAAGGGTTAAATGACATTGTTCTGTTCATTGCCAGCGCCTTTCAGAAATCTCATCTCTCGCTATTGAAAATAACTGGATCCTGGCCAGAATGGGGCCACTTTGCCTCTGCACTGCTGCGTTTTAGTTGATCCTTTATGCATCACGATATTAATATTTTAGTTGGGAATACTTTAAAGTTACAGAAATTTCTTGCATTTTTAAAGTATGAGGGAAGTATCTATCCCTGTTCAAAAAGGAATTTTAATTCCTTCTGTCATTTGTAGGAGCATTTGTTATTCAGAGCGCTTTTTGAAAGCATTGGATCTGAGCGGCTTCAACAGTAGTTAACGTTGAAGATATTTTAAATTTGAAACATAAGATTTTTGGTTTCTTATATCTGTGATAAGTATTGGGTATGTGGGTGGGGCCTTTGGCTTGTTTGGCTTTTTCCCCAGGCACTGATTCTGGTAGAAAACCCTCACAAACCTTTTGATAAAGGTGGATTTTCATGTCTAATTTTAGAATGTACCCTCCTCTTTATTTAAAAGAGGAGTAGCACTGGAGGAGTAGAGCCATCAGAAAATATTGTTTATAAAGCCTTATAGGAAAAGTGGAACAATGGTCATACTGCATAGAGAAGAGGCTTTGTTCATTCTGTGTGTTTTGCTGAACCTTGCGATCAAAAGGAAATCTTGAGGGAAGAAGAAAGCTTCTCTTTCTTTGCACCTTTCCTATAGACGACTTGCAAGTCATACTGTGTCCTGCATTCAAATGAGTTCTGGAGTTTTCTGCTTTCTGGTAAAGCTGCTTATAAACTCCACAGTTACTGTGCAGCACCACAGCCTTCCCACAGAGCCTGTCTGTGTGCAGTTCCTCTTGACCTGCTGTCAGAAGCGTCCCCAGGTTTACAGTGGACAGTGGTAGAACATTGTCCTTGATTGTAGGTCCTGACCTAGTTCTCATTTCTGTCTGAGCCCGCTGGTGCAACCAGTGTGTGTCTGCCTGAACTTGCTGTTCTGTGAAGCAGCAGCAGACTCCTCTTGGGTAAGTGCTACCTCTCTGTCAGTGGGCGGCTTTCCTTCCTGGGGGTTGTGTGGAATGTGTTGTTTCCTAGGAAAATCTGACTTCAAATGCATGTATGTGAAAATCATGGAAATTTCCTCACCTGATTTTATTACACTGGCCAATTAAATACCTAATTCTGCTTAGGTCAGTTTTGGCTCATTCTTTAAGAAATTGATGTGTGCATTTGTGTTTTCCCACAAATCCAGTGTTGGAATTAAGAGTCTAGCAGCTTTTATAACTTCAGCTCGAAGCCACTGTTAATTTTGAGGTCAAACATGCTGATCAGTTTGTCCCAGGCTTTCTAAATACTTGTTGGATAAAGCTGGGACCCTGCCCTTGGGAAGCTGGTGATCTGATTTAACCTGTGCTGTAAGGTCAGAAGTCTGTGGGCGCTGGCTTATTGGTGTGTTTGCTGGGAGGCTTTGGAAGTGCATGTGGGTTCACAGAAACCTAAAAATAAGCAGTATTTGGGTTAACCCTCTTTATTTGTATAGTCCCTGATGGCAAAAATAAGTGTACATTCATTTTCAGTGCTGCTGCCACCATCCATGAATATGGAGAAATATTTGGTTTATATTGTCTTGGCCTCAGATACTTTCTGCACAATTAGAAGGGGACAATTAGTGACTTGGCTCATTCTTGTGTAGGGCTAAATGGTGTGTGTGTAGCTGAGTCTGGTGATGGCATTTAATGTACCAATAAAGCAGGGTGGAAAAAATATTAGTCACCATTGTTTTCTGTTGACCAAATCTCAGAGCTTTGTCAATAAGGCAAAATAACACTGCCTCTATTGCAGCCCTTTTTATTTTATGGGCTGTTAAACTTAACTTTTAAAAACATCAACCTAAGCAGTTCAGTAAGATACATCCTACCTGGTCTGATGGAAAATTTGTTCTAATTGCAATTGGGTCTGATAGATGTGATCTGGGCACAGGTTAGGGAGGAAATTTGGTACTGTCTCTGAGTACTGAGGCTGAAGAGTTGGGATTGGTTGTTTAGCTTGGAGAAGGTTCCAGGGACACCTTATGGAAGTAGGGCAGAGGGAATGGCTTTAAACTGAAAGAGGGTAGATTTAGATTATGTGTTAGGAAGCTCTTCCCTGTGAGGGTGCTGAGGTGCTGGCAGAGGGTGCCCAGAGGAGCTGTGGCTGCCCCATCCCTGGCAGTGTTCAGGGCCAGGTTGGATGGGACTTGGAGCAGCCTGATCTGGAGGAAGGTGGTGTCCCTTGGAACTGGATGAGCTTTAAGGTCCCTCCCAACCTAAATCATTATGTGATTCTGTGGTATGATTCCATTTGTGCCTTCTGTCTGACATTCAGTCTCCAGCTGTCACCAACCTACAGCGCAGGAAGGTGCTATTTAAAAAAAAAGTGCTAGAATACTAGAAGTGCTTTGGAAGCTGCAAGTAACATGACCATGTTGTCATCCTGTGCATATGGAACTTGTTTTTCCCAAAGCATGATGGTCAGGCTCATAGATCGCAGACATGGAGAGGACTCTGATCTCAGTACAGGCATTTGAAGGTATTCTGGAAGTTGGGTTAAAACTTGTGTTTTATAAAGATTTTCAAAGCCAGGTTTATTGACTCGGTATTGTATATATGTGGTTAGGAAACTTCCATCTCCATTCAAGGGCATATGTGTCTGATACTCGCACCCGAGTGCTAAACTCTCTGTACGTTTGTTAACAGGAGTGAAGGGCCCTGTCATTTCTATGACCAGTTAACCTTCTGCTTAACCAAACAGGTTAAACTACTGATCCTACAAGTTGGTCTCCTGTTCTCTGGATCATTTTTGTAGTCTTTCATTGAGCTCTGATATTTCATATAATTTTTTTTTTTTTTTAAGTGCATGTACATGAGAACCAGGAAGAATATTTTAATAGTCAATGTTAGGGAAGGTAACTTTGCTACTTGATAGTCTTTGTTTTATTTTACTGTTACACTAGATCACTTTGGCACAGCATAATCATTTCAGTTTATAGAGTAATTTATGCCAGCTCCTGAATTCAGTTCCAGTCGTGTCTCTTCAGCACTGGGTAATTCTGCCTTCGTTTTGTCTCTGGTTGTAGTCCTTTGCCTTAACTGTGTTAAATTGAGTTTGGTGATATTACACTATTAATTATGCAATTGTGGTTTTTATTTGAGAAGCTTATTTGAATTGAAACTCAGATTTCAGAAATAAAATTGCAGGCAAACCTTCTGTGGTATTTGGCAGATTTTTATTTGGCACGGTAATCACAAGGACTCATTTTGGGGGCTCCTTTAAGTCCAGGTTCAACATGAAGGTTTCAGTTTCAGTGCTGGAGCAACTTCATAAAATAAATTTATCTGAAAACCATGATACTGCTCTGAATTGTATGCCAAAGCCCATGTTTTTCAGTGAACTGTAGAGTTATTCTGGGGGCTAATAAACACCAAACTAGTGGAAAGGAAAAGTGTCTCCATTGCGATTTCCATCTGTGACTGTTGGTGCTCCTTTGGTAAGAGCCAGTGAAGAATACATGCAGAGTTCGTACTTCTGCCATAGCACATGGGGGAATGCAGAAGACAGTGGTGAAATTCCTGGCTTGGCATTTGCATGCAGCATTGGTGAAGCTCAGGGGATTTCAGGAGAAAAGCTTCAGGTGACTATGGCTTAAGATACAGGTTCCTTGATTTTTCTTTTCCTAATGATTATTCTTCCTGTTGTAGGTACAGGATCTTTTATTTTTTCTGTACAGTCAGAGGATGCCAGTTGAGGAAAGAGTTATAAATCTGAGAATATGGTCTTAATGGAACAGTTTTTTTCTTGGTGAATATTGGTTCTTTAAACAAAGAAAATTGATGCTTTTCTTTTTGGCAGTTGGAAAGCAGCTTGATATTTTATAAGGTAAAAGGCCTGTAGCAACTGCTATTTTGACAATTCTGTTACACAGATTCTTGCCCTTATAAGTACTTGGAACTTTAGGTCTAATTTAAAGCAGATTTCTAGCTTTATTCTTTGTTCTTAGCCATTTTCAGAGATTTTTTATTTTAAATAGAAGTATTGGATGTAATAAGAGAACAAATGTTGGTGAACTTCAATACACAAGTAATACTGTGTCCTAAAACCTGATTCTAATGCTCACTCTTTTGTATGGTTTGAGGTCTCAAGTTTACCTAAATAAATTCTTGCTGGTTCTTCATGTAACCTTGCGATCACTCACAGCCCACTGTGCGAGGCCTCTGATTTCAGTGTTTGGAGAAGGTGAAATAGGAAATAATTGCTTACAGAGTATGTGCATTTCAAGTAAGGTTTGGGGACTTGGTCTGTTTTCCCCCCTCACCCTCCTTTTTCTTGTTCTCTAACACAAGTTTGTTTCTTGAAGTACTCTCATAGATCCTAATGCATACACAGATAAACTTATTGTTGGATTTCTCTTCATCTCTAAGAGTCCTGTATTTAGCTTGCAGCATTTCTGTGAATAGAGATGATGGTTCCTGCAGTCACTATAAGATAAATAACTGTTCTTGTTCATGAAATAGTTTCTTCCTGCTCAAAAACAAAGAGCAGAGGAAATTCTGAAGATGCGTGAGCTAGGAACATTTGCTAAAAAAGAATGTAATTGTTCGTGATGTCAAGTATGTTGTCTACTAAGTAGTACAGTCATGATTTACTTTCTTTGTTCCTAGGCTTCCTAAGATAGTGCCAGCTTTTCCTCTTTAAAGTTCAGTAGGAAACATTTGAAATGGCAAGAACAAATCCAGTGTCAGTGGTGCCAAAATGCCCTCACTGGAAATGATGGAAATTGCAGTGCAAATTATGAATGATTTCTCTATTACAAAGGTATATTATTATTTTTAATGGAGGAAGTTTGTTGATCTTACTGTAAAGGAAAATAAGAAAAAGTACAAAGTACCAGAATATTGAGTGAAGTGGTAACAGTGCAGATTTATAAACAGGTTTGTTTGTTTGCCAGATACCAAGTGATAATGAAGCCTTATTTTCCATAGACAAATGTTCTTCCTTACCACCTCAATTTCCTCATGAGCTCAGTCTTTTCACAGTGGCTCAGTTACCTCCTGGGTTTCTTGCTGCACCACCCCAGTGCTGCTCAGCCTTTTCCTTCCCTCTTCCTCCCTGCAAGTTATTACAAAACAAAACCAACCTTTAAATGATTGCAGAAATTAATTTTTTCCAAGAAGCATCGTTATTCACTGTCTTACCTGTTTAAATTTGACTGTGTGTCAACTGACTCTCCAGATTGTGTCCTGAGGAGTGTTAAACTGTTTGAAAATTGAGATCTTTCTGGATGTTAATGTGAAGTTTTGTGGTGTTCCATGTTCTAGAACTTTCTTTTTTTTGTTTAAACTGACTCTGCAGCACTGCTTCCTCTGAGGTGAATTATGTGATGAAACTCTTGTGTTAGAAGAGGATGGGAAGGAAGGGGATTTTGAAAGGGTAAAGTAACCTGAAATATTAATGCTAATTTCAGAATGTTTTTTGTAAACAATGCACAGTATCTGTAGGTGCATTATAAATTTTATAAACCTAATTTCCTGACACAAAATATGTCTCATGAACAACCTGTTTATGGTACTTGAATACACATACACCTGCCCCATGATAAACACAGTGTGCTGCGAGCTGGTTTGGTGGCTCTCATTTGATGTGGTGCTTTATTTAAATTTCTGTTGTTTATGTGTACATACATATTGACAGGATGCCTCTTCAGGTACTGCAAGGTGTGATTTGGATTTTATGTCAGACTTGAATTCTGCCCTCCCTTCCCCCAGTAATAAATGCTGTTCCCTCAGACTGTCTCTGTATTTGAAGCCAGTATATTCTCAGAGAAGGGCTTCTTATGCACTTGTATTTTCCCGCCCCAGCTTTTTCAGTTAAGGGTGTGGCTTTTCCTGGCACAGTTGTGTTAGAACAGGCTCTCATGTAAAACTGCTTATCATGGCAAAAAGTCCTTTGACACTGCAGCTTATCTCACTTGGGGGCTGCAGTACGCTACATTGGAAAGGAACTGTCTTTGCTGAAGAGCTGTGGATGTGAAGACAGTCTTTTTTTTTTTTTTTTTTCCCCTTCTTTTATTGCCTGGGCAGCCTGTTGTGATTTTAAGTGTGACTTTCCAGTTTATAGAACCCTTGGGCATTGTATGCCTTCAGCTTCACTATCCAGATTCCTTTTTTATTTATTAGTATCCATGTTACTGAAACTCTTTGAGAGTTCCTCCTACCTTCCTCCCAAGGGGTTGTCTGAGGAAACTCAGAAATAAATTTCAATGGCTTGTACAAAGTATTGTCAAACATACAAGTTTCTAATTCAGAAATCAATACTTTTATCATCAGTAGCTGACAGCCATAAAAATAGACAATTACAGTTATGTTAGAACAGTTAATTAATACGTGGGGGAGATGCAATTAACTTGTGTACCTACAAAACTGAGCTGTGAAGCTGATATTCAGCAGTAGATATAAAATGATCACTTGATGTTAAACACTGAATTTTCTCTCAAGTCATTGCTACTACATTGCAGTGAATCAGTAATAGTTTCCAATCAGCTGCTTGAATGCCATCTTACACGTGGGTAAAGGAGTAATACAATTTTGGCAAGACACTGTGATCCCATTTTAATGTTGCCTGTGCAAGCTGTTGGGGATCAACTTCCTTTTAGTGTAAGAAACAGTGAAGAGAAGTAATTATGTGTGTGATTCACTTTGAAATAACTTTTGCTACTCTGAAAGTAAGATGGAATTAGTGTAAATATTTAAATGCAAAATGATGATTGCAGATGTGCATACATTCTTATTTGAGACTGCACATGCATGTATTTGAGATGCAACATTACACTTAAATGTATCCTGGAAATGGGATGCTTCGGCAGGCAGAAGCAGGCCGTTGTTCTCTGCTGGGGGTGCTAAGCTCCAACTGAATAGTTCTCCTATGCTTTACTTTTAAGTAAATACATAAGTGGAGCTGTGCTCCTCAGAATGCAGTGTAAATTCTGAGCTGCTTGAGATGTTCCATTTGTGGTTCTGTTTGTCTTTACTTGGGGACTTACCTTTTGTACTGTTTCTAAACTCCCTGATTCCTTGTGATAAGCAGAGAGTGGTGAAGTTCAGACTTAGATTGTCTGAGTGTGCTGTTATTGTAAGAGGATAAGCCATACATTTGGATCTGCAAACTGTCATCTTTCAACAAAAACCTGGATGTAGAGCTTCATATAATAATAATATAATATTAAGCTTAAGATAGCTTAATGGAGTTCAGGAGAGGGGTTGTGGAAAGTGGTAATGGGTCCTCAAAGGTATTTTTGAGATAATGAAATGGCAGATGGTGCAGGCTGGAGAATGTGAGAAGGAGAACATAGAGGGGGTGTAAAGGATCTGAAGCTGCCAAGGGAGGAGTGGCTCCTTTCCTATAAATTCACTTGCTTAAAACTATATAGGTCTAATACTTTAAAAGGTGTTCCATGCGGATAAAAGCATTATTTCTTCTCACTATACCCTATATTTATTCCTGGGTGGCAGAGAGCTGTAATTAAAATTAATTATAATAATAAAGATGTGTGTATGTGATTACTTTAAAAGAAAAAAAGAGGAGAAAAAAATCCAACCATGATTTTTAAAGCCTAAACTGGTTGGTTTAAAGTAAAATCCTTTAAACAGTGCAGAGATGTCTGCGTGTGTTTATTTAGCAACTCAGTGGGTGGAAATCACTGAGCATCTAAAACTTGAGTGTCTCAAGTGCTTACATAGATTTTGATAGTAGTATCCTCTTCTGCTCATTGTGTTGAACTATCTCAATTCAGTGATTTGTTCATTCTGAAATAAGAAACTAGTTGAGTTTGTCCTGGGTTCAGCAGTTACAGTCATTTTTTCTCTTTCTTAGTACCTGGTGCAGTGTTGCGTTTTTGACTCTCAGCCTGGGAACAGCACCAATGCTTCCAGTTGCTGCTCAGTAGTGTTTAGTCTGACCAAGGACTTCCCGAGTCTCATGCTCTGCCAGGGAGGAGGGGAAGCAGGGAGGCAGCAGAGACAGGACGCCTGACTCAAACTGACCAAAGAGGTATTCCATCCCACAGCACATCATGCCCACTATATAAACTGGGGGCAGTTACCCGGAAGGGTGAGATCACTGCTCGGTCAGGCTGGGTATCAGTTGGAGAGTAGTGAGCAGTTGTATTCTCTTCCCTTGTTATTTCCCTTATCAATATTATTATTGGTGGTAGCAGCAGTGGTTTGTGTTATACCTTAGTTACTGCACTGTTTTTATCTCAGCCCATGGGAGTTACATTCTTTTGATTCTCCTCCCATCCCTGGGAGGGGGAGGACCCAGGGTGGGGAGAGGGGAGTGAGACAGACTGTGTGGTTTTCTTAGTTATGGCTGGGCTTATACCACAGCAGTTTGAAACTTGTTTTCTAATGCAAGATTAAAGAGGATGAGGTCTGCTATTTCTGAGATCTTGAAGTAGGTATTTTTCTTCACTGCAGTGATTTTGTTTAACATAATCTGCATTTCAAAATCCCTTATGTAAACTTGCCTTCCTTGTGTGCATCTACATCTGAGGTGGTTTTAGCTAATAAATATGTGAGTAAATTCCCAATTAAATTAAAAGGAACACGCAAGTGCAGTTTGAGTTGCAAAGAGTAGAAACAAATACCAATATTTACTAGTTATAACGTGTAGAAAACTGATCTTAAATGAAGATGTATACAATCTTTCCTACTGCATAGTAAAAGGAGTTGTAATGACTTGCTAATATCAGCAGACTTTAATGGTGTTTACCTTTGCAAAACTGAAGATGAGTAATAAAATCAACTGTTTAAATCGGGGCTCTCCTTATTGTTTGAACCCCAAATCTAAATGAGCAGTATTGAAATTAGTCTCTTTCATCTTACTGGGTCAGCGAGCTGGATTCTGCCACTTGATTCTCTATGTATTCTTCCACCTCCAGGGAAAGACCCACTAGGTTTTCTTGATTCGTTTTCATAGTAAAGTTGCTAAATGCTGTTGAGCAAGGGATTTCAACCGTGTGTGTTCCATGCGTACTGTCAATAATTGCAGTTTCCTGAACTGGCAAGCCATTTAGAGTTAAATATTCTTAGTACAGTCCACTGAAGTACAGTTTGTGTTAGTGACATTTTGTTTAGTCGTGTGCAACATGCAACAAAAGAAGAACTTTCGTGAAAAAGCTTTACTTTGATATGTCAGATGATCAGGAATCTGAGGTTCGAGTCTCGAGGTGTTACAAGGGTGGCTTCATTGTACTCCAGTTGCTTGCCAGTGGAAGGCTTCAAAAAATCTTCTATAAAGGATTTTGGAGTGAAAATTATAATATTGTGCCCAGACAACTGGGATAATGTTACACAGAAGGATTCTTGTGAGTGAAAGAAGGATGTGTTATGAGCAATACCAGCCGAATTTTCAGCCTTTCTAGTAGATACGTGCAATTGCTGATTACAACAAACTGAAATGAACCCCGGCCAGTGGGTGGGGGTTGCTTTTGTGTGTGTACTCTCCAGATTCCAAATCCCACATGCTAATGTAGTGAAGTGCATGTTGTTGAATGAACCTAAAATACATATCTTTGTGAGAACTCTGCCTCAGGTTGCAGTCAGTATTTCTGAGTTTGTCTTCAGAAATATTTGCAATCTGAGCATGTTTTGGTGGTGCTTATTCTTCATATTAATAAACATGTGCAATATTTTCTGTAATGATTTAAATTCTCGTGTATACAATATTCTTTTAATTATGTCTGATTTAAGTTTTTAAGGAAAAAAAGAAAAAGCAAACAAACAAAACAATCACCACCAAAACCCCAAATCAAACCCAATGAGTTTAAGCCTCGTGTCTTGAACTTCTCTGTTATTGCCTGTAAGAAGGTTTGGAGGCTTCCATGCTTCTGAAAATCAAGCTGTGTAGATAGCTTAAGGAATTGAAGGTAGTTTAAATGGGAACTGTTGTGTTGGTTTATGTAGGATGTACGCATTGACTTTTCCTATATATTAGCCTAGTTTTCTAATCTTGGATTTTTGTTATGTTTGTTGGGGTTTTTTCTCTTCTGAAATATTGCTGTCCCTTTGCACAAACATGGTTTCTGTGTTTGGGAAGCCATGCTAATTTTAGATGGAAGGAGGCCTACAAGGATGTTGGAAAATGACTCTTTGTCAGAGACTGCAGCAGCAGGACAAGGGGCAGTCAGTTTAAACTCAAACTGGTGAGGTACAGGTTAGATAGAAGGAAGAAGTTCTTTACTGTGAGGGTGGTGAGACACTGGAATGGGTTGTCCAAAGAAGTGGTAAATGCTCCATCCCTGGCAGTGTTCAAAGCCAGGTTGGACAGAGCCTTCAGCAGCATGGTCTTAGTGTGAGGTGTCCCTGCCCGTGGCGGGGGGATTGGAACTGGATGATCTTAAGGTGGTTTCCAACAGTAACTATTCTATGAACTGTTATTCTGAAACAAGAAACAAGTTCTTAATGATTTCTTTGCTTGATTTATTTATTTCTCTTCTCTGCCCCCTCTTCATAGGTTCCTTGAAACTGTGCTATGAATGGTGATTCTGGAGTGGGGGTGGTGACTTCACCACCCCCAACAACAGCTCCTCATAAGGAGAGGTATTTTGATCGAGTTGATGAAAATAATCCAGAGTATTTGAGGGAAAGGAATATGGCACCTGACCTTCGCCAGGATTTTAACATGATGGAACAGAAGAAGAGAGTCTCCATGATTCTTCAAAGCCCAGTAAGAAAAGAATGCTCCATCTTCAGAGTTATAAATTAATTATCTATGTTTGTAATATCCCTATGGAACTGCAGAATTTTGTGGTATCTTAGATACATTTGATCTTTTTTCTGGTTGGCCTTTCTTCTAGAGTATCCTAATTGTAGGCTAATTTTTCTGTACATTACCTGGTTGAATTTAATTCTCTTTTCTATTTCTTCTACTTTTCATTGCGTGCTTTGTGTTCAAGTCAATTGTACATCCTGCTCCTTCTGCTACTAATACAGAAATCTGTATTAGTAGGTTCAATGAGTTTTGGTATTACTTGAAGAGAAAATGCTGGAATTTCCATTCACAAACAAAATAAGTGACTCTCATCACTGAAGCTCCAGAAAGCAACATTTTTAAGTAACAGTGTGCACCCATTACTTCTGCCTAGACCTGATTTTCAAAAGAGATGTAGGATGTTTCTGACTAGGTGCTGAAGAGAAGCTGTGTATGAAAGGTTGAAGTTCATTTGAATTGCTTCATAACATGCAATGTACTCTTGCTAGGCTTTTTGTGAAGAACTGGAATCTATGATCCAGGAGCAGTTTAAGAAGGGGAAGAACCCAACAGGTTTACTGGCTTTGCAGCAGATTGCGGATTTCATGACAACGCATGTACCAAATGTGTACCCTGCAGCACCACAAGGCGGAATGGCTGCCTTAAACATGAGTGAGTGCCCCTTAATTTGGAATAGTTCCATTCTTTTTTGTTTGAAAGGTTTAAAATGAAGACAGTGTGAATGAAAAGTGTTGTGAAGTTCAAACACCATCCTGTTCTGCTCACAGGAACATTGCAAACATGAAATGAATTGATTAGTTTCTAAATGCCACAGTCTTGTGTAGTGTGATTCATGTGTATAATTTATATAAAAAGCTATTTCAAGTATGTTATCTTAATTGAAAAGTAAGCCTGATAAGTCAGCATTAGTAAAGAAACCTCAGGATTTAAATATATTGCTAATATTTGCCACGTAGATTGTCTGCAGGAAAATAAAGTGCTCATTAGTAGTCTAGTAACAGTGAAAGTCTTTAGCAACGAATTATTTTTGCCATTGAAGTGCTGTTTGCAGCTTTCTCTTGTAAAGTGAGGTTCTAGACAAGAAACATCAGCAAGCAAAACAAAGAAAGAAAACAGAACCCAGAATGTGTGAATGCATTTATACACAGGTTTTGTGTTAAGATGATACAAATCCTTGCCATGCTCCAAAATAAATCTGTTCAGACTGTAACATGGCCTGGTTCTGCTTTATCACAGTTACTTTTAACCACATTTCTGATTGCACTGTAACTAGAACTATAGTTTTTTTAATTATTTACCACAATCCTCCTCTCTCTAGCTTGTACTTAATTGTGCCTAATTAAATGAATCTGTGTGTATCTTTTTAGATATATACTCCTGTTCAGGAATACTGAATCATGTATCTCAAAGTGGAATATCTGGGCTCTACATTTTTCTGTTAACAATAAAGTTGGATTTAACAGACAGTAGTTAGCTTTAAAGAGAAAAATATTTTGCTAAGGAATGTGCTGTTACCTTAGCACTAATTAATACTAAGGAAGGAAACAAACGCTGAGTCTACCAAACTTAAATGACCTTGTCCAAGACTGTCATTATATTTATGTAATAGAAATTGACATTATAGTAAGTAAAATTTGCTATCCATTTCTTAGGTTAATATTTTGGTATAATCTAGTAAGAACAACCACTGTAATAGTGGTGCATGGTTTTAGATTTTAAATGATGATGAATGCAACCTTTTCTTGTGCTTTTTTGTACCCCTTCTCCTTTTCAGGTCTTGGTATGGTGACACCAGTGAATGATCTGAGAGGATCAGATTCCATTGCCTATGAAAAAGGGGAGAAGTTGTTACGATGTAAACTGGCAGCTTTCTACAGATTAGCAGATCTCTTTGGCTGGTCTCAGCTTATTTACAATCATATAACAGTGAGTATTGAGTCGACATATAACTGAACCAATTGTTTTAACCTACAAGAGAATTGCTTCCCTCCCCCAGCTGTCATTTTGTCTTTGTGTGGAAGACGAGCAAAGTGGTATTGAAAGCAGTATAATAGTGAAGAGATTTATCACTGTGTTTTAGGAATAAGAACTGGAAATCTTGGATGTCAGTTACCATAGCCTGAATAGAGTCTTAAGAGAGTGTACCTGGAAGTTCTTACGATGAAATTCCTGAAAGACTCAATCTTTTAGTATCTTAAATGCTTTGAATAATCGTATGCATTATTCTTCAAGGTTATGTCTTAGTTTTCTTGCTAAGTATTAAAGTATCTTTAGTCATTCAGTTGAATTTTATAGTTAAAGGTACCAACCTTTTTGAAAAAGAAGCTATAGTATTTCTGAACATGAGCGAGCAACTTAGCTTAATGCAGTGTGCCAACAATTTTCCTTGTGACTGAGTAATGGTTGGCATCCATAAAAATAATGACGGGGAGGTCAAATCAAGGAGGTTTTATATGCCAGAAGAATGATCAGCATGAGTCCCATGAGTAAAGTCCCAGCTGTGGTGTGCAAACCAGTCAATTGTTTTCCTAACAGAGCTGAATTGTATTTTTCTACATAGTAGAGGTTCCCCGCCAGGGATGGAGCATTCACAACTTCCCTGGGCAACCCATTCCAGTGCCTCACCACCCTTACAGTAAAGAACT
>JAOEHY010013317.1:0-42737 GCA_025447955.1 Psilopsiagon aurifrons | reverse complement strand
CCTGTCCTTGCTTCCACCTTTTATAAGCCTCTTTTTTCCTTTGAATTTTCCTCAGCAGCTCCTTATCCATTCAAGGGAGTCTCCTGGCCCTCCTGCCACACTTCCTTCTAGTTGGCATGTACCGCTCCTGTCAAGCTATTTAATACATTTTTACTGTTAACTTTCACTAAAACAATCATTTCTGAGTTTGCAAACACATCTGTGAGCATTTCTAAACAGACTTCATAAGAACAGTTTTAAGAATTGATGCATTTTATCTTTCTTTTAGCAAGTGGTTGGGAAGATCTGAGACTCAAGTTAAAAATACCTTCAGATGAGTACTTGTTTCTTGGAAAGCAAGCCTGGCACTGGCTCAAGCCTAAGCCTGCATCTTGGTTGAGGGCTGCCTTGTTACCTGAATAAAGCATACAATATCCTGGAGATGCTTAACCAAGAGCAGTGGGTCTGAGGCACTGTTTTCATTTGTCTCAGACTATTTCTGCTAGTTGTTGGCTGAAGTTAGCTTAAGCGAAAGAGTCATCTTCCTCCTTAAAAGCCATGCCAACCAGTTAGAGGCCAGTAAAGGCAGGTGGCTTTATCAGGAGGTACACGTGCAAATGTTGTTATGTAGCAACAGGACCAAAGTCAAATGGCCTGAACACTGAGGATGGCTCAAAACAATAATTACAGAACAACTGCTCAGCTTCTGAAACAGAGACCCATCTTTAAATCAGTACAATAACTCCATTTCAGTACTGGCTTTCCATAAGTCCACCCACCTGCAAGTCCAGTGACAATGTTAGCTTCAGGAAGTAATATAATTAACGTGTGAAAAGAAAGGAGAATCTCCTGTAGCATATGTTGGCATTTGGTCCATTGACTTTTAAGCAAGTAGAAGGCTTAGATAAGCTTCAGATCTACCTTAAGTTCTGACAGTAATTAAAAACAAGGCAAGCCAAATTAAGATAGATATGGAACTTCTCTGATTCGCACTGCAGAAGATTAATAAAATAAACCACACAAGGAAATAGAATAAAAACAAATTTAAAGAACACACTAGTAGATTAGTCCCAGCTTCTAATATATGTATCACAGAATCTCTAATATTGAAATGAACAGCAGAGGAGTCGGGTCATAGACAAAAGTATAATCTTAAAAGACCATTAAAAACTTGATACAAACTCAGGCTGTGAACCTCAGAGCCTCGTAAAAATGTCATTTCCACAAAGTACCTGTATTTGACCTAACATATTACATTTAGGAATCTCACCTCCAGTCTCCGAGGGATTGCAGCATCTTCATGTTTCTTCAGCTCCTCGAACGTACGTAGCTCCAGATGTGCCTGTTCAATTTGGTCCCACAAATCATTCAATTGCTTGATGAGGCCCATTGCCCGAGACTGATAACCACCAAGCAAGATCTTCAGCTTCTTCTCCATCTTGGCAGCCCTCTTTGCTTCAGTTGTCATGTGACCTCTGTTTATCTGTCAGAAAGAACCCAAGAATTGTTTTATCCATCCAGAACTCAAAAGTCAAACAAAACAAACCAAAAAAGTAGCAAGAATATATCTGTGGAACTCTATCAAGTTGATTGAGTTCTTTGATTTCTATTAACAAATCATACTGCAGATTTTACAACCACCTAAATTTCTGGATTAAAATCTTTACAATGTAAATAGATTATTCTGGGGAGTGAATAGTCAAAACAGGGGTGATGACACACGATCTGAGTACCGCTTTACAGACAGGAGCTGTTGCAGTCCCCGAGTTAACCAAGTAGACGAGTCACATGACAGCTTGCTATGCCACAACCCACTTACACAGATGTTCTATGCCTTAGTAAAGTAAAACTAAATCAAGGTTTTACATTCCTCCTTTTCCAAATCATATTCTTAGTCTGCAAAACCAGCCATGTCTTTCAATCCCTCTGTCTATTCTAACAGCATTCATCTAAATCATATTCCATACAGTAAAAAAGCATTCTGTGATTCTATGATGAAACTCAGAACAAGTGGCTGAATCACCTACCCTGCCTCGGCTCTTCAAAAAACAAAGCTTTGCTGTTGATCGTTCTCATATACAAAGGACTTACACTGATTAACCAAAAACCAGAAGGTTTCACTGCTTTGAACTCCGCAATTACCCAAGGTATCATCTTTTACCAATTAAACTAAACTGCATTGGGAAGGAACTACTTTCCAATCTGTCCTTTACAGTTGTAACTACAGTCAGCCAGACAACCTCAGCCACTTGGACCAGCGCAGCATTCACAGTCTTATGCCCCAAGCTATTGCAAAGTGCATTTCATCAACGTTTCAACCATCCCAACTTTAATAACACATGCTCTATCATTCAGCTGTAAGTTTCTGTGAAATGCCTTACTCCTTAACAATTTATTCACTCATTTGAAACAGTTTTAGTAGGTGGTGCAGAGATAAACAAAGTGAATGGTCAAGAGAGCAAACTGTTAATGAGTGAGTGAAAGAGAAATTTGACTTTCTGAGCTGTCTAGCTTGCTCCTGGGGAGAGAGACACAGACTGCTATGCCTTTCAGTTTCTGTTTGCAATGTAGACTTAAGCTATGCCCAAGGTGCTTTAAGTATACAGAAAGGCGCCTCTTTTTCAATATTTATATAAATCTAGAGAAAATTAAATAAATAGATTAGGGATTTGTGAGGATACTCTCTGATGGAAAAGTATGAAAGCTTTAAATGTTTCCAGTGGTAAATAATATGCTATTACTGCAACAACAAATACAGCTGTGCAGTAAATTAACTATTTTCCAATTACTGTTTCTTGGATGAAAAATGTGCGTGGAGAGTCACTGACATTTAGAGATCATGGAACAGATGGATGCACAGGCAAACAGAATTTTATTTACAACAGAGGTCTAATGTAACAAAGATCAATTGTCCTATTTGTTTCACAGCATTATAGACAACATAAAGTATGCTTGGTGTGAAATGAAACTGCAATCAGAATGTCAGTCTCCAAGACCATTTAGAAAAGTTCTACTATTCTGTTATCCTGAGGGAGGATCTGTCAACAACCAGATTTTCTAAATACTGAGTACCTGAAATATAGTTATAAGCACTGTCCCAACCATACAGAAAAGAGGCTGGATCAGGCATTGTGGTTATAAAGCCTGAATTACCTGCATGCTTTAAGCATCATCAGTAGCAGTGGCAGAGTCTCACGCCCTGGGATGGTCTCACGCTTTTACACACTTGAGCTGGGATTCACTTTTCTCTGCTTTAGACATCAACATCTGAGCTTGCTCCCCAAGATCTTTCCAAAATCAGAAGAGAAACTGGCAACTCTAAAGCATGTATCATCTGATCCAGGGCCTCAGAAGGAGAAGCATGCTACTAAAGTGCTCTTCACTGACTAATAAGGGAGGACAGATGGCTTGCTCGGCCAGCATTACTTAAGGTCAGGCAGATCAATCCCACTCAAAGTGTGCACTGTTTTAATGTATGAGATATAATAAAACTTTTTTTTTTCCTCCAAGAAAATAAAAAAAAGCCAGTTCAATTCTAATACTTACTACAGTATCAGACTCTGTTCACTTAAAAACTCCTGAAATTTTCAGACAATGAAAACTGGAGTTGATATTTCTAAGTTGATCTGAATATCGATTCTTACTTTCAACTACTAGAGCACCTTAGGTTTTATACTGCTATTCAGACCTTGCTTTTCTACTTGGGGGGGGAGGGGTATTGGGGGAGAAAAAAGCCTCCCAAGTATCTAACACAAGAAATAACAGCCCTTTCGTCCTTCTCTGTTTATAGAGAGAAACTGTGAACACTCATCACCTCTCCTCCTCCCTCCCAACTACAAGATTTTAGGGCCTAGTATGAAAAGGTCAAAAAGAGGTCTTAGCTTTTGTAACAAATACTATTTATTCAAAACTGCTGACTGCTGCATTAATGCCAACAACTGCATATAATTTTAGTTCAAGCTTCGTAAAATTTTAAGGATCAGATACCAAGCTAAAAATTCCAAGCAGTTATGAAGAGGTGTATTTAAACAGCAGTCTACATTATTTGCTTAAAGCTAAGAAATAGATTTCACTAAAATCTGACAACCATTTGAACCTAGCAGAAAATGTAAAGACATTTTAAAGATTTCTTCACTTTGTTATTTATTTTGTACTGCTCCTTGGCCAGCTTTGGTTCTGCTGACTTCTGTACCAGCTATAGCAAAACGAGAACAGAATGTACAGACACAGGGTAGAATGATATATGATATCAGAGCAAGCATGAGAGCCTCATCCCATCCCAAATCCCCACAAAAAAAGAAATTCTTTAATGTAAGGGTGGTGAGGCACTGGAATGGGTTGCCCATGGAAGTTGTGAATGCTCCATCCCTGGCAGTGCTCAAGGCTGGGTTGGACAGAGGCTTGGGTGGCATGGTTTAGTGGGAGGTGTCCCTGCCCATGGCAGGGGGGGTGGAACTAGATGATCTTAAGGTCCTTTCCAACCCTAACTATTCTATGATTCTATAAAAAAGCCCTCCCTCAAGCCTAGTAGAGTTGTGTTCTATTTTCGATACTACACTAGAGATCCAAACAAGAGAAAGCAGAACAGAGCAACAGACATAATCAGAGGTTTATTAAACATGACCTAGAAAAGAGAGACTGACTGAAAAAACAGGGTAGATCTTTTGCTGGTTTTCTGTTTGGTTTTTTTCCACCACCTAACAAAAACCAGAGAAAATTAAGAAGAGACACAACATGTTCTAAATATCCCTCAGATCATTGTGAAAAATTAGTCTGTTCTTATGCCCACTGAGAAAAGAAGAGGGATTTAAATTCAGCATGGAAATTTCGGTTATTTGGAAGGTCTTACTAAGGACAACAAAGAATAGGGAAGACTGCTATGAGAACAAATATCCACAGAGAAAGATTTAAGAATAACTGACGCTAAGGAAGGGCACAAGTGCCCTCAAAACTGCATTTTCACATTTCTTATTTTGCTGAGGATGCCCCTCCTCAGTTCAATTCAAAAGCATCGTTTTTGCCTTTACTGACTGTGTTCATTAAATGTGGAGCTTCTGTTAATCCTTAAACAACATTAAGCTCTCTTTTCTTCTTGTTGATTTTCTTAACCATGCCTGATGGTTAAAAAACATGGCAGAAAACTGCTGCATGCTCTTACCAGGGTCATAGTTAAAAAGTAAACCAACTTGTTCCTTGACCTTGGAGAAACAACATATTATAAAGCTGCTTAGCTTGTGCAGAGAAATCCTTTGCCAGCTTCAGCTATGCTGGCTGAATAGGTTACTTTTGGAATCTATACAGGACTACTCCAAATGTTACTGTAACTTCCTTCCTTACCTCAGACCCACAAGAGGCCCTCCCACACTCAATTCTGCTGGCAGGAGCTGGATTAACTTTATTTAAGTAGCAGGGTTTGTGAACTTGCCTCATACTGGCTCAGTCAGGCAGAGTAGCTGGAATGAGACAATGCACACTCAGATGACAGCCTTCTGCCCAACACCAGGTTATATCAGCACTTCAAACCACCCTAGGGTCAATGATGATTGTAACACTGGGGAAACCCTCTGTGTACAATCTGGCTTTATAAGCTTCAGTGTGCACTCTACAATAGAATGTTTTTAAACAAAAATTGCTCTACTAAAATTAAATAAACTGCTCAAAAATATTTTTTCAACTTCCATGCTCTAGGACAGAATTCTCTATTTTTTGGCTTGAAATACTGTTCCATCTCTCTACAGTTGACCAAGCAAAACTCTCGGTAGAACCTGCCTCTTACCTCTGAGTTAGTAAAAAAATAATAGTCAACTCTGCTGGAATCTGAGGCATGGGGTTACTATCAAACAAAAAATTGCATTCCCAGAGTAGAACAACATGGGCTCAATCTATCAAACTCACATCAACACTAACATCAGCTCAACTCATCAACTGAAACCACTCCATGGCTTGACACAGCTTCAGCACACTGCTGCAACACTGAAGATGATGCTTACTTAACACACAAGGGGGTATGAATATGATTAAGAAAAGGTCCTAATTACTAGCAGAGCAGTCAAAATGGGACAGTGCATGTAATTTTCAGGTAACAACAAATTTTTTCCTGGAAAGATATGGTCACAGGAGATCCTTAAATTAAGGCACTGCTGGCATGCAACTGCAACTTTGCAATCGAAACTAGACCAAATGTTCAAAGCTTGCATGGGAACACAAAGTGACCTTTTCCCAATGTAATAGGAAAGAAAGCCTCAACATAAATTCCTATATTGCACTTTGCTACGTAGATTATTATTATATTATTATATGCATATATATTATTATATGCATATTATTAATATGTATTACAACCTACTGATATCTGCAGAAAGCTATTCTCATAGTCAAAACACAACCCAAAAGCAATCTCCATGTGAACTATGTTTCAGAAATTAGGCAACTAGCTTTCAAATGTCATGACATGAATTGGTAGGACTGCTAAGTAAAGACAGTACAGGGTACATCAAAATCAAATGCTCCCACAGAAGTTCATAGCATCCAACTATCTAGAACTACAATAATCCAGAAAGTTACCAGATAAGTTAGCAGCTACTGATGATCTACAATGATGACATTAAAGCCCACTTTGAATATTTTTATTTCAGAAATGTTTCTAAGACTAGCAATATTGCCAGTGATACCATACATACCAATCACAGTAGAAACATGTCTAGAAAAGCACAGTTTAAGAAGACCAAACTATTTTTACTAAGCTTTTCTGAAAACTCTTTACAAACAAACCCAAAACCAACCAACAAGCCAAACCAAAAAACCTCCAGTATGATCACAGACTACAATAACTACCTTCGGCTAACAGCTTAGATTAAGTGTAAGCAACATGGGTTCCTGCTGTGTCTGATGAGATAGTATCACTCAGCACAGTGTAGTTACCTTCAAAAACTATCACTGCAAGCCCAGAGTTCTTGGACTGGTCCCTTCCACAGAAAAGGCTAACAGTCTTGTGGAAGTTCATGCAATAAACAAGTTAACAAACTGTGTTCCTCCCTCTCAATATATACCAGAAGTGCATGATAAGCCTGTATGATGAGTCACTGGTACTACACCTAACAGCAGGTATAAATGAAGCAAGTTACTTTGTGAGCAGCAATTCATGTGGGTCCGATATTCACAGGTTGTGAGACTGCTCACACTAGGACAGGCTGGTATTAGGAAATCCTGATTTCACCGACCACCACAGAGGAATCTATGGTTTCCATCTAGACCTGGAAGGAAAAACCTCCTACTATACTATGAAAAACTGGCCAAAGAAAAAAAGTAACTACTATGCAGTTGAAGCTTACTTTTAAAGAACTATTTTATTGCTCATTTCTGATGTTTGGGCATACCCTAGACTGAGGACTTAGAGAAAAAAGACTTTTTTGTTTTCTATACAAAGTTATCCAGCACAGCAAAAATGATGACTCGGAAGGCTAGGACAACAATCCAAATCGAAGACAAATTTCAGTCTCATAGGCAAGATCACAGAAAAAAGAATATGAAGAACCCTCTTACTGACAGTTATGTGCTTCCTTTCAAAGGTCCCAAAATAAGCCAACAGTAAGAGAACTGGTAAAAAATCAACTAGTAGCATCTTCCTCAGATTTAGTTTTGTCTTGCTTCTCTGAGGTGTTACAGATGCCCTTATAATAAAAAAAAAAAAAAAAACCAAAAAAAAAACAAGAAATAAAACTCATATGGAAATTCATCTCTAAAATGCGCCAAGCTGCTCTCAGGAGGTGTCTCATCTTTACCAAAGAGAGCCTAAGGCAATTGCAGCCTTGTCTAGGTAGGAGGCTAAAATAAGGTGTATCAAATCTGAACTCGTGGGACTTGCTCAAAAACAGCCAAAGAATATTCACCTGTGCTAGAAAGAAAACACAAGCTTTCTGGCTAAATCCATTTATCTTCCCTGTCATTTTTTTCTTAGTGTAGACATAAGTTATCCTTGGCAATACAAAACCTTTTATTTACTAATTTGCTCATTATAGGTTATGCATTACCTCCACTGTAGATCTCACAAATATTCCAAAATTCTGAAAGCAAAGACATGATGCATTATAGCTAAGCTGATCCAGAATCCAGCTCCTCTGGAAAGGGGTCTGCTGCTTAACCTAAAAATACTTGTTTTCTTCCAATTCAATGAACTGATCCAGATTACCACAGAGTTACAAGAGCATGGGTACAAAGTTACAGGGAATGGCAGGGGGCAGCCAGACAAAAATAAGTAGCAGTTTGTTCCAGGGGCAAGCCTGTTGCACCATATGACAACCCTTTCAGTGAAGACAATTTCCCAATATCCAAACTAAACTTTCCCTGGCACATGAGTCCACTTCCCCTTATCCTATTGTTTGCTATTTGGGGGAAGAAATTGTCTACCCCACCTCACTACAACCTCCTTTCAGACACCTGTAGAGAGTGATAAGGTCTCTCCTGAGCCTCCTTTTCTCCAGGCTAACCACTCCCAATTCCCTCAGCTGCTCCTCATAAAACCTGTTCTTCCGAACCTTCACCAGCTCCGTTTCCCTTCTCTGGACACACTTCAGCAACTCAGTATCATTTTTGCAGTGAGGGGCCCAGAACTAAACACAGGACTTGAGATGCAGCCTCACCATTGCCGAGTATCGGGGAACAACCACCCAGTCCTACTGGTCACACACTACTTCCAATATGGGCCAGGATGCTGTTGGCCTTCTTTGCCTCTTGGGCACAAGCTGGTTCATGTTGAGCTGACAGTTAACTGAATCCCCAGGTCCTTTTCACCTGTCAGACTGACAGCCCTGTTCTCCAGATCTTCCTTTCACCCCTTCTTATATATAGTCGTCACATTTGCCAACTTCAACTGCATCATATGTTAAAACATCCTAGCTATAGAACAAACTGCATGATAACTATTCTTGTATACAGTAAAAGTGTTTTCATACACTGGTAAATTCCTAAGGGATGTGCCATAGATCTGTGTTAGCCTGGGGAAGTATATACCCTCCAGAACTGCTAAATACATCTACTTTGATAATCAACTGTACATTAAGCAAAGATCAGACACTGATCTTTATACAGTGGTCTTGTATAAACAGTCAGCTCTATCAGATTCTGAACAACTTGACAGTGAGGAGAACAAACATCTCTCATAGGTGATCCTCTGGTGCCAACTTACACTCCCAACAGACCTTATAAGTAAAAGCATATTTTGCAAAGGCAACACAGGCAACAAATGAATACATGTGACCATAGAAGCAGACTGCTCAGAGATTTCACTGCATTTTAGTTTTAAGAGTAACTTCTCTATTCCTAATCTTATGCATTCTCTTAGTTTCTCCTGGTGTTTTCTCAGAACAGCACATCTGAAAACCCAAAAGAAACTGAAGATTTAAAAGCATGTGAACTAGAAAGAAATTAAAACACAGTCTTTAATAAACTAGTAAGTGATACATGTTGTAGTAGATCATACCAGGTAATCCCTTAAACTCTAGCTAAGCAACAGGTTTTCAGTGTAAATTAATTGAGGGGACTTGGGCTACAACCAAAAGCAAAAATGGACATTTTGGTCAGGTAAATTACCATCCTGGTGTATCTTGGATACTGCAAAGAGAAGATAATTTACTATGCCGTGTGTATACAGTGTAACTAAAGCCTCTTTCCCTATAGACTTTCAATAGCGTTTATAATTCAGGACGCAAATGAGATGATGATGTTAACTACCACAGTTTTAATAAAAATATTTTTATGCTGCAAGCCAACTTCATGAACCATCTTCAAAGGAAAAGTAATGCTGGAAGGAAGTTTCTATGTTATGAACTAGAAATGGAAGTAACTAACTTGTTAAATAGATGCCTCTACTACCTCATTTCATCTGATAAGGGTCCTAGTTTAATGTATACCTTAGATAGGAATGCTTTTCTTCATAAATATATTGCTTGGAAGGGAGTGCAAGTATTGCAAATTACTGAATCAGTTCTTTGAGCACCAGAAAACTCCCACTTCTGAAATTATTAGCTCCACAGTGCAGCCTAGCCTTGAACAAATACGCTAGACTTAGAAGCTACTAGGCAGATCAGAGAATTCCACCAGGATTCTAGCTTTGAACAAATATGCTAGACTTTTAGAAGCTATTGGGCAGATCAGAAAACTCCACCAGGATTCAAACAAATCTATACTGCACCACTGACACATAGTGAGGCCACAGGGATTCACTTGGATGGACCTGAAACTCCCCATCTGTAATGCAAAAAAGTCCACATACTAATTTGGTAACACTTTTAAGCCACATTAAGTAATACAGTCAGAGTCCAAAACTCTCCAAATAAAGGAGTAGTGAAAACTATTACTAATACAGAGTAGTACGTTCCAGTATTAAAACTATTGCCGAGTTGTGCATTACTGCCGCTGAATCCTGGACAGGATATCTAGCCAAACAGAAGCTCCCCACAACTGCTCCGCTTTGCCTCCTCAAGTTCATCAGTAACAGCACAAATCTGTTTGTGATATCACCATCAATCTCAGAAAGATAAATGTCATGTCAACATACACAAGACTGCCATCGCTAAATCACTCAGGCTGTGAAAACAGGCCAATTAGAGAAAAACGACTGTTTGTCCATGCCATCAATCCACACAGAAATCTCTCAGCAATGAAGACAGCACTAGAAATAGCTGGCTTTTTAGCACAGGATCTGCAGGGTGCTAGCAGTCCCATATGGAAGTATTAGACAGTGACTACCCAATCTGCAGCTGTCTCCAGCAAATGTCACTAAACTGTCATGTTTTTTTCCTAATGATCTTAGTACAATATGAAAGGGAAAAAGCAGCCCCAAAAGCTGACCAACACCAGTTCCTGTTGCTGGCAAACTCTGTTTTATAGTTTCTACTCTTCTCTCAAAGGAAGTTAAGAGTACAAGCAAGTATCTTGGGGTATTGAAAGCTGAGCTAATATTCCTGGTTTTCATTAAGGCTGTCTGACACTTCCCATTAAAATATCTATTTCAACTGATAGTGCTTTCAATTTTGTTCGGAAAAGCATTAAAGTGAAGGTGAGTTTTGCCACTGCTGAGAATAGGTTAGGAAAAAGAATTATTGCTGTGCTTGTCTCATTGTATATTCACTTGTTCATTAAACTGCTACACTTTTTATTTAAAAAATGATACAGCTGGTGACCTATACTTAGAAAACCGTGCATCTTGCTTTTAGGAAGGGCCTTCTAAATAGGTCACCTAACAGAGCTGCATTAAACTCCATTTTGCACACACTTGGGAGAGATTTTCAGCTCAAATTTAGCTTCGCAGAGTCCACCTGCACTCAACAAACAGTGAGTTGTGAAATGCAGCATAGTGCTTTGAGTGCACCTGCAGCTGCAGGATGCAGCCAGCTCTGCTGCCCCTGGGTGCCTGACTGAATTAGGGTACGTGGTATTTTCAACACAGACACAAGCTTCTTCTCTCACTTTACAGTACATGCAACGTGCAATTAGCCTGGTCTACCGGCACACCAAGCTCTCAGCTAACCTGAAGAGATGTAGCTGTATTAGTGATACATGGAGTCTCCTGATTGCAGCAACTGAACATAGGCACAGCTAGCTGGATTTTGTGGACTGTCTCCCATGGAGTCCCATGCAACATTGGTAGCAAATGAAACCCTATTTTTTTCTTGACCAGACCTTGGATTTGTATTTTGCTTCCTGGTAACCATCTTCCAACCACAGAGCAGCGAGCACTTACAGAGTGAACAAATACAACAGGAGTTTGATAAATGGATGACTGGAACTTTCTTCTCTTCAACATCCTCAATAAACACATTACTACCAACTACTCATTCAACTACTGGGAGGAGATGAACAAAAATCAACAGCACAAGAAAGCCCACACAGATGTAACCACTGCACGAAATAGAGTGCAGTGTAAAGGCACAGAGCCACACACTGAACAAAATAAAGGGGAAACAAAATAATACATAGCTACTCACGAAGCAAATACCATCCACCCTGTGCAGTAAATGAGTCTGTGGAAAAACTAGCCTGTAATAATGAAATTGAAGACTGTCTCATAGTGCATGTGCATAGGCAAATTAAGGCTGTTTGTGCATTCCCTGACTTTGACTATTTGACTTTGCAACTTTAATAACGCACTTCTAATACAGTTTTGGGCGTAAGATATTTAAATTTCAAAAAGCATTTGTACACTAATGAGGTACAGTCCTCGGATCGCTGGCCTGACGCCAGCACAGCCCCTGCTGCCGTGCAGGCTGGCTGCTGCTGCGCGCAGACACCGTTTTGGTGAAACGAGAGCAGAGCGGAGCGTTCAAGCAGCGGGAAGCGTTGGGCAGGGCAATGGTGCTCTCTGCTGGGGAACAGAAGCAACACAAGTGCTCCGCCATCAACGCTAACATCGCCCGGCTACTGGGCTGTCTGCGAGTGAACCGCTCCTGGCCCGAGGGGGGGACTAACAGTGGCGGAGTCCGTACCTGAACGACATTCTTGACAGATAAACTTTACAAAACACACATTCACGCTATATTTCACGTGTATGAATCAAGTGAAAATTCAGTGTTTCAAGGCCTTTCATACAATTTCTGTGGTAGTAGCTGTTTGAGCAGAGTTTTTCTTCCAGCAACAATAGCTATGTTGACGTCAAATGCAGAGTAACATTTTTTTTTTTTTTTAAGTTTCCTTTTACCATGGAAATCATAATTTGGTTTTATTTTATGTGTATAATAATCTGATGCTGCATAGTTTAGAGTCTTTGGGGCTAAAATGGTATTTTGGAAAACAGTTAATATGACTTCCTGCAAGTCTGAACAAAGACATTCTGTGTGAAGAAACCATTCAAAACCACCCTATTTTTTATCACGAAAGCTCTGTATTTGTGTGTTTTGGGTGAAGTGTTTGGGTGGAACTCTAAAGAGGGCACAGGGCAAAGGAAACCAGTGTTGAAGGTTTTGAACTTTCACCTTCTACTTAAGTGCAACATACTTCAAATTATTTCCTCTCCACATCCAACTCCCTCAATCCCAGGACATCAAATCTTAAGGTCTTGTTAAGACCTGCGACAGTTGCATTTTGAATAAACTGATGCAAGCATGTTGATACTGGAGAACACTGTACTCCGTAACTCAACAGAAAAAGACGTAGTGTCAGTTCTTGGTCCCTGTACCAGTGCCCTGCCACAGGACTCAAACTGCAAGGGGACACACCGGTGAGATGCTGATACCTGAAGTCTGGCATTTTGTACTTGCAGAAAAAATTAGTTGCACAAATACACAACAGCAAATTCAAAAATTAAGATGCACTCATAAGGAAGCCTATTATTATTTCCAGATTAAGTGAAATGGGATCACAAACATCTATTGTTCATTGTTGTTGGAGGGAATCACTGGAATTGGCAGAGGATGCCAGTATGGCAAGAATTCAGGACTATCTGGACCTATACAGAATAGTCAATCAGAAATCAAATCTGAAGTCTGAAAGAAAACATGAAAGAAGTCTGGGGACAGAGATAATGGGTTTAAGCATCTTTCTCTGAAGTATTTCAGATTGGTCACTAATAGGGACAAAGTATAAAACTAGAAAGATCAGGTATTTGATCTGCTAATAACGGAGATTAAGAAAACAGAAAAAAATCCACATGGAATTATGAGAGAACAGAACCTGACCTGCTCTCCAGTTGAGAATCAAGTGGGTGAGATGAGCTGTGTTACAGCTAATAGTGCAAAGAGAAACTGTGTGGGAATACTCTGGGGATATTTTAAGAAAAGGAGGAAGGTGAGAAAAGGCAATTTAAACACCTCAAGGGCATCTGTGAACTTCCTCAGATAATTCCTCAACAAAGGACCCGAATGATTTATAAAGTAATCTGCAACTCTTACGTAGAAAAAAAGAAAGAAAACACATGGGGAGAAACTTAGAAAAAAAAAAGGAGGGGGAGTGCAAAAAGCAAAAAAAAGTGACACTGACCTCAAGCCTCTTTTCAAGAGACTCTATTCTGTCTTTTTTGCTGGCCAAGTTAGCTCTTGTGTAGCGGCTCTGTCCAGGCAGGTATAACACTTGACTGTAACATTCTTCCCACACCTGGTTATAAGCTTCACTTGAGAGCTCTCCGTGCCCCATTCCTTGCTTTACCACTTCCATCTCTTGCGCCAGTAGATCCTGTGCCTGTTGGAAATTATGAGAAATAAACTGCAGTTACAATACAAAAGATACAGGAAAATTCCTCATCAGTGTGCAATTCATGGGGCAGTTTCTTTTTTCATACTAAAAGCTCACCATCAGGTTAAGCTAACTATGAAATCTAACACAGATGCTGTGGATTATAAATGAAACCCAGACTAGAAGGTTACTCACAGCGCAACTATCCCTCATTTTACATAATTTGGCCAAACCTGACATCACACTGCTGTAGCTAATGAACCCCGTGGCACAGCTAGATCCTTCATCTTGCAACAGAAAAAAAGAGATAAAAGCAAAGACCTTTATGGGAAGGAGAACTGTACAGGCAGAAGCAGCTGTTCTATGAAACAAAAAATTACTTCTCATTTCCTTTTGCTTGCCCTTCTCCACAGAACCTGGAAAATCAACTTCAAACATAATGGAGCTGTATAAGCTCCACTGCAGGAAATATCTGACTTTAACACAGATTTTGTGTCTGAAGAACTACTAGTGAGATGAGCATTCTGCAGTTTCCAGTTTAGTTTACAAAAGTAACTTACAGTCAAATGAAAACATTCATGTTGTTCTCATAACTTTTAGTATTTCTGAGAAAGAGCCTGGCCCATGAAACTAAACAGACACCCAGGTCCTTCGCATTTTATTTGTAACTAAAAGCCTAAACTATCTTCACCAATCTGTACTTCAAACAGACTATAAATGCTAGTCCTCTCTTTCAAAAGCATTTACATGTGCATCACAAATTTTCATATCAAGCAATTCGGGTATCACCAGATAAGATGATTCCAGAGATATGGGACAAAGGAAAATAAATTAGCTGTCCCTGATGGTGGAGACAAATAAAATAGGAGCTCTCTAACCACACTTGACAGAGCTGAATCTTGAAAAGGTTCACTTTCAAACAGCTTCTATTTGTACGCTGCAAGGAACTACTTAAGGCTATTTATTTGTGGCATCATGACTGTTCTATAGCTCTAAGAGCTCAGTACACTGTGCTCAGCACCACTGCTAATCCTTCCGAAACAAGCAGTACATACCAGAAAAGAAAGGAGCAATTTATTAAAGGATTTTAGTGGGAAGATGTTCTAAAAACAAATAAAGAAGTAAAGCAAAATAAGCAAGCCCCAGATGAGAGCTCAAAGACAGGAAAACTTTCTGGTTTGAATTCGATTTGAGACAAAGAGGAAATATAATGCTGGAAGTTAGAGAGCAAGCAGGAGCAAGGATGTAGGAAACTTCTGCCCATCAGGCAGAGATTCTGAAGAAAGTTTCCATACAAAAACTACTGGACTGTGCAATAGTCTTCAAGGGAAGCGACAGAAAACCCAACTCTCACTGCACTTCAAAACAAGCAAACACTCAGAGAATGTTCCTAATGGAACAATTTGACACTGGCAGGACAGTGAAATTCATCATCTAACTGTATTTTCCATCTTTAACTTCTGCTCAGAAATTTTCAAGTACAATTTTTCATTTAACAGCAAACTGAAAGTACATACTGTTCAGTGTTTCTCATTTTAGGCTCTTGATTCCTTCGTCTGATATGGTCAGAATTAAAATCTGCTTGTATATCTTTACAGTACTATGGGACTTAGGTGTAGAGGCACCACAGCTATTATCAGAACCCAAGTCTCGGCTAGGAGTCTGCATGAAATAGATGACTTGGTGGCACATGATTTTGTCCTTTTCATTTTTATTCATGTAAGCATATGGTCAAAGGTTACTGGCACAACTTCGCAGGTGAAACTCTCTGAAAGAGCTAAGCACAGCACCGTGTGTCTGAACTGTCCATCTGTCACTTGGCAGCAAAAGGCAACATCTGTAGCCCCTTAAATAAACGGACAACCCAAACCAGAACTCTTGGTACAGGACTGCTATTTAACTCAAGATTACAATGCTAAACAGACTGAGTGCCCAGACAGCATACTCATTTCATTCAGCAAAAACCTACTCCACCTGTTCAGAGCCTTTGAACCAGGTATGCTCTAAGATCAGTTGCCGTAGCCCAGCAGGATCTGCACTAGCACAGATCTGTTGGATCAAGCTTGACAAGCACAATTAAACAACTGGTTTTTCTGCTTCAAGTTATAAACTGGCTCTCACTGCCATATTTAGTTTGCACTGAAAAAAAAATGCTTAGGAATTATGGATTAACAAACTACATAGGCAGCAGAAGGTGGGTATCACACTAAAGTCTCAATGATTTAGTAATTATTAATAATGCTTTAATAATTTCCAGAAATAGTAAATTGGGTAACTGTTGGGGCATTGTAGTTCCTACCCTTACTTAAAATGATAAGCAATCACACAACACATTCAAAATTGTATAGAAAAGACAATGTCTCTGGACAAATACAGCATCCTCACCACTCTGTTAAGTGCCTAGATTAACAGATCACAGAAAAGAAAATGTGCACTTAAATTAACCTTACAGCTCTTCATACAATACTCTGGAGACCAACAACTTAAACTCTGTGCAGGCTCACCTTTTTTTGCAAGATTACAGGACCGACCGTGACATAAGGAGACATTAGGTAACTGGTAATTAGGCCATACAATTCTCACCTTCTTGAGGTCCTCTTTGGAAAACTTCTCATAAGGATTTTGTTCCAAGTAAGCCATATGTTCTGCATTGTTGCTTCCAAATCCAGGGCCTTTCCCCTTCTTACCACCAGGCTGTTCTCCAAATGGGTGGTGTAAAAGATCAAAATGAAGCATAGTAATCATCTCTTTCTTTATTAACTCTTCACTTTTCTGCAAGTCTGTTAGAGGTGGTTCCACATTTAAGGGTCTCAGTATTGTTTCATTAACCTGCACAGGAATAAAAAAAGTTCACAAATATTATATACACCAAAGATCACATTAAATTCACACACCTCCACCTGAATATGAATTTTATATATGAGCTAATCCATGCAGAAGAGATGCCAAAATCCCTTGCGGTGTGACATGCATAGAGCAACCCATACAACCATCTGTGGCTTCATTTGTGCATATGAAATATCTCAGACAATTCTGCTGCAAAAGTTTCCTGTAATGCTGAAATAAGCACAATCAAATAAGAGAATTCATCTTCTCATGATCTACTCAGACTGTATTTCCCCCTGTAATGGTTAAAACCTCTGTTTTTTTTTCTCCTCAAAAGTAAATTTTGTTTCCACTTACTTCAGAAGGTCGTGGTAGATTTTTCTGAACAGCTTTGTGCATTCTTTTCAGTTCTTTTGCACGTTCTGCCTCTCGGAGAGCCTAAACAAACAGGCTAAATGTTAATCCAGCTACTGGAATACAATCAGATGCCTCCTAGAAATGTATGTGATATAAAAACTAATTAATCACCCCACCCCAGGAAAGATTCCTTGAAGACTTCATGTTACGAAGCCAGAGCCAAATAACGTGATGACATCGTAATTTACTGTCACTGAACAGGAAAAGCATAGAAGACTAAGAGGAGAGCTATCCTAAAACATCATTTCCAGCCATCACATTCTCCTTCATCCTCAAGCCCAGTAGACTTCATTCTTTACAAATTTCTCCACCATTAGGTTTGACAGCTGCTCGAACCCTCCAGACACAAAATCCACCAGGACAAGACAGACTGCTAAATTTTTCAGCCACGACTGTGTGCTCTCTTTGATGACTTAGAGTAACTATTCACTAAAGCAATACCCATGAAAGTGTAACAACATGAGATTTACCCTTACTTCAATTTTCAGTCCATAAATAACACAAAAAGGCAGTGCCACCTAAAACTTCAGAAAAAAGTAACAGCCACGTCACACCTTCATTTGAAGGGCAGGATCCTATTCTCTTGCATGATATTACGACTCAAATTCTCTATTCTACATACATAAATTATCCATATTTACTCAAACTTTTTATTAGGGTATGTATGCATAAGACATGCATATATACGCACATAATGCGATCTTCTTCAATCGGGACAAGCTAGCAACCAAATTCTGGGAAATGCTTAGTAGATACCAAAGCATAGGATTTTTTTTTAATATTTTGTAACTTGTCAAGACTGATTGGCAAAAAACCTGAGCTCAAAAATAACCATTTATTTGAATTGATTTTAAGGTATATAACAGAACTAGATTTATATCACAAAAATCAGGACAAACAATAAATGGAAAAGACACTGTTCTTACAAACATAAAAATTTAAGGTGTCTCCAATTACATTCCACTGCAGCTATTTAACCTGCAGAATTTAAGGTAGCACTCTATCAAGCCTTCTTTGATTCTGAAAACAAAACAAAAGGGACCCATTCACAGCTTGGCTGTCTGGGTAATCCTGTGGTACAAGTCATACAAAAGGAATCAATTCACTGCCTGGAAGATTTCTATCTGTGTGCTACCAGCCTGCTCAATTTGTATGTACTCATCTTACATTTCACAAACAGTGATTTTTAACTTGAGAGAATAATGCAAAACTGAAAGAAAAAAAAAATAAAAAAGGTCCAATAGCACAATTCTCGTGTGTTTACAATGAAGCGTGTGCCTCTGCAGAGAAATGCTTTTAATTGTATTTTTATCAAGGGGACAAACGCAGGACTTGGGGTATACACACTCATGACTTCATTGTAGAAAATGACAAATGGAATGTGATACATAACTAACAGATTAAGAAAAGGATTCAGAGAAAAAACTGATTTAGCCTATGCATATGTACACTCTGATGTCCACACAGAAAACAGGTACATTTTATTTTCTAGAAGCTGTACCTCTTTCACTGAACAGGTATGAAACTATGGGAACCATACAAGAAACATTTCACTATAAACCAAAGGCACTATCTGCATCACATACACACACCTGCTTGCGGGCATCTATATCAGCAGCATCTTCTACAAAGGTTTCATCTATTTCATGTTCCTCAAGTTCTTTTTCTGCATTTTCAGGTAAAACAATCTCAAAGTCATTCTTTGGAGCAGGAAGGGCCATAAGGCCAAGGCGCAGGTGTTCACGAGATTCTCTCTCCTGTTGAAATAATAAGTAAGATACAATGCTTCTGGATTCCTGCATTAAGGTGCAATTCAGTAACATTCCATTCATCTCGATTAATAGACATGAACAATACACAACTGATATAATCCAGCTACCTCTGACTGCTACAAAGTCAACAGGAACAAGATCTTTGAAGTCTGACAAGAGGCATGCTACTAATCCAGCCTTGCTACAGACCACTATACCCGAGTTCATGCACTTTTCATCACAGAAACTCTTTGATACTAAAAGAAACATTAGACAGATTTCTTAAAGATAGTTAATGAAATCTTCACATAGGCTGAAATACACTCAAGTAAAACAACAGCACAGCACCTCTGCATCACAGTAGTTTCAGTACAACAGCAGACTCACATAAATACTTTTCAAGAAACTGAAAACATGTGGAAATGTGTCCACACTGATGATGGACACAGAAGTATCTGCAAGCCTAATGGGAACTTTCTTCCTTGCAGATGCTCACAATCTGGGGAATGATTGCCTCATTTTCATACTCTGCCACAATACCAGATCTGGGAACCAGTGGAGTCCATCAGGAAACTGAAGCCCCAGTTTTCCTTCCAGCAGCAAAAAGCCTTTTTACTATAAAAAGGCTAAGGCAGAACAAAAGTAAGTAAACAGACAACATATAATCCTTGTCCTGCAAGCTAGGAGCAAATCTGAAATTCTGAACTTGAAGAGCTGTTTTTGTGAGCAGAACATGCCAAACACTTGAAGTGGATATCCTTAGCTAGCCCCAAAAGAAAAATGTCAACAGCTCTGGTGGGAGACATCCAAAGCCACAGTTAAGGCTGCAGAATCAGCCACATAAAAGGAGTTCCCAAGGTGCTACCTATTAGGTATATGCCATTTTATACCATGGCTAATTGGCAGGGTACATCTGGCTGACTTCCAAGAATGGAAACATCTGTTGAAAAGACGATGAAAGAATCTGGATGGGACTTGGATTACTGGACATCTCAAAACCAAGTGCTCCTAATGGAAAAATTAAACTCCTTTAGCTGAACGCTGTCAACATGACAGACTGATGAAAAGGTCCTGCAGGTAAACTGGGAAGCCAAGATGATGAGGGATTTGAGGGCTGTGTGGAATAGCAAGAAAAATGAATCTTTGCTTGAGATGTATTTCCTGCTCAGCTTCAAAGATACAAGTAGAACTGAAACTTAAGCATGTCTTCCTTGACAAACAGCTTGAGTGTGCTTTTACTGAGCACACTGAAATTCATTCTAAGTGGCAAGATTTCTGTTCTTTCAAATAAAGATTTGATTTTATCAGGTGATGAGTACAAACCTGCAGACACGTGGCAGAAATTACACTTGCTTTTTCCCTTCTTAAGTGCTTCTTACCATTTGTTTTGCATAAGATGGGTCACTGTAATCCGCCATTCCCTCTTCCGGGTTGATGTTCAATTTATCACGTAGTGGAGTTCTTCCAGGAGTTGTACCAAGCACAGGTTTAGGAGTTAGCCCTCCACGAGGAGTTAAGCCTTCTTGCCCATGAGGTGTCCTAGAAGTAATGCAGATATAGATCTTTATTTTTTCCCTAAAGAGCTCTAGTTACCAAATTCTGCTAGATAAAGTTATGTAAATACCATCGATAAATTCAATCTAAGTTTTTTTCACTGGTGGTAGTAAAATTATAACATGCAATTAGAAGTAGCCAAAAAAATATTTTTTTTAAACCTCTCAAGGTGTGACCAAGGACTTGTCAGTCTGAAATCTAGGCACATCATTATGTGAAGAGACATTTCAGGAACTACATCAACACAAACTCCCACTGCTGCATTTGAAAGAAGAAATTATCCAGTTACCAGGAGCTATTTTGGGATACAGTAACCAGGATTCGATTGCAAGCTCTGATTTCCTTACCACCTGTGGCAAGTCATTCACTCTGAATTCATCTGGCCTAGCAGCTGTCCCAACTTACAATTCAATTAATCACTATGAAGATGCCTCTTTGCTTTCACTGATTATTCAAGGAGTAATTACATTAAAATAATTACTTTCAAGAACCTAAGGCTAGGCAAGTTAGATTAAGCCTTAGATTTTGTGGGCCTCAGTTGCTTTTCTTCTAGACAGGGAAGGAATTTTGTTCTCTATCCCAGTAACCTACCCTATGAAAATCTTGCGGACATGGTCTTGGATATAGTAACAAGTTTTTTGTTGCCAACTTATAGTGAGGTTTCACACAGTGGTGATGATGGTAGTAACAATAAACTGGTAAGACATTGTTAACTGTCTCAAAGAAAGTAAGTTCAGGATGGGGAAAACTTTTAGAAAAAAGCCTATGTTGTGGTACTTATCTGTGCTTACAGGATTATTTTCAGACAGTGATGACAAATATGTATATTGTAGAGAATCATGCTGGGAGAGACAGCTGGACCAGATGATTTAATACATAACTTCCACCACTAGATATCGTAATTCTGTAGTGCAAAGAAAATACCATAATGGTGGAGAAACACAACTGGCCTGACACACACTACTGGTCCTCTTCTAAAGGACACCCAGTAAATAAGGTGCTGTTGTATGTGTCTGAGAGGTGGTACCTTCCTCTTGCTTGACACTGTTCACAGGTTTTTTAATGAACTCTCATTTAGGATAACACATACAAGCAATGTTTGCAGGATGACACCCACAGAAAAACAGCAAAATGAATGTTTTGTAGAATATACTGTGATTTACTGTAAGGTGGTGGGACAGTGGCCCAAGTTGCCCTGGGAAGCTGTGGGCGCCCCATCACTGGAAGTGTTCAAGGCCAGGGTGGACAGGGCTTGGAGCAACCTGGTCTAGTGGAAGGTGTCCCTGCCCATGGCAGGGGCTGGAACTAGATGAGCCTCAAGGTCTCTTCCAACCACAACCATTCTATGATTCTATGATATATTTATTTTGTTGATTATACTAGCAGAAAAGGTTTTATGCTGACTTTCCAGAAGAAACACTTTCCAAGTAAGTGGGCTGTTTTTTCTAGTTGTCTTGGTTCCACATAGTGTTTAAAACCCTATTACAATTTTCAACTTCATAGCTTTCAAGAAAATTCTTTTACCTACAATGGGAAAAAAACCCACAACAACCAAAAACAAAACACCTAATGCAAGGCAACAACTTCCATAAAAGCCTTGCACCAAAACATTACAAATTTCATACGACCAGAGAAGAAAAAAGTGCACTTAGATTAAATATTGCAGATGGCTCTGTTTCACTACTCTGCCTCCTTAAAAAGTTATGGATTCCCTTTATTTATTTTTTACCACTTTATGAATTTATTTTGTTCTTTCTGCTCAGTCTTGATGTTCATGCTGATAAAGCATTTCTGCAAGCAAGCTAAGTCGATATACAGGTACCATATTTACATGTGCAAATCTGAACTCAGAAGCTAAAAAACCCACCACAAACAAAACACCTAAACAAAATTAAAATGTCTTTACACTTTTTAATATAAAATCACTCAAATGAAAGCCAGATCACTCCAGGCTAAACTATACATTCATTCTGCACTGAACTGATGCTAATAGATCTCCAGACAGGTATTTGTTTAAGAAGGTCCAACTAAAAGAGCAGGGCTTTTGCATACAGCTTTAGAACACCAAAATAAAGCTTCTTTTGAAAAGCTGCCATAAAGGTCTGCTTTATTCCTTTCTACACTTTCCCTACTAGCCTGATACAAGTAAAATTAGAACTTAAGTTGAAAAAAATTGACAGACAAAATGTACCAAGTGTAGTACTTGGCAGCAGTTGTACAGTATTTGGCATTTGTTGGATATATACTCATTTAGGACCCACTGCAATAGTTAAACCAGCAATTCCATGATATTTAGCTTGGCAATATAAGAAATGTTTTATTTTGGATATATATGGCTTATAAAATATTTACTCCAGCTTTTAAAAAATTCAGTGTTGGTTTGGCTAAGGGACCTCCTACACCTTTGACTCAGAGGTAATACTTTGGAAAGGTTAGAATCCACATACAGATTGACACTGTGTCTTACTATTTATACCCCTGTATTACTCCAGTATAATTTATATCGCTACAGAGCACAGAGGGCCTCATTTTTGGACAAAAACTTCAGTGAACTATACACTGTACAAATACAGCCAATGATGTGGCAGAGCTTCAAAAGACACAGAGAAAGGTGGACAACAAGGGCCTGAAATAAAAAAGTGAGTTAAAACTTGTTTCAGCGCACTGATCATGACGTATTATTTTACACATTGAAATCCACTCTGCACACTTATCTCCAAAAGATAAATGCCCAGCCAAGCACCCATTAGAAAAGGAGTCTGCTTTACCTGAAGGGTGTGGAAAGCACAGTATTTGGAGTCTGGATAACCTGTTTCTGTGGTGTCACCCCTGAAAAGTCACTTTCATGCAAGGGAGTGTTAAGACCTCCTTTCAGGGGTGTATCAACATTTGTGAGAGCCATCAGATTCTGGGCTTCCTGTACAACAGACAACACATGAGTACATCACTAAGACTTTTCATTGTCACACTCTGTATAAGAAATTCACTAGCAGTAACAACAGCTGAAGAATTATTTTAATATCAGTGAGTTTGTGGGAAACATTTAACACTACTTAACACCCAGACACCGGTATTTACAAACCCGACTGTTCCACTGAAAGGGTTCTAGACTTTATTTCCAGCAGAATATGCTATCAACTGGAGCTGCAAAAATGAGTGGGTTACTTAATGTTTCAGCTTCCTTCAGTTTGGCAGACTCCATAGATTTGCAAAATTTGAGTGAATACTCAAGTCATCCTAACGATCCAAATTTCCAGAGAGAGCAGCACTTTGAAATGCAACATCAATGAAGTTTATCCAAGCTGTACTTCAAAGGAAATGTTCCAACAGAGAGGGTTACTATCCACAGTTTTGGTCCATGACTCAGTTGGGTGTTTTAGGAGTACTTCCCTAGTTTTTCCTCTTTCCTTCTACAATGAAGAATTACATCACTGAAAATGAGCTGACATAATGAAACTACTGCATACAGCAGCTATCTTCACAGAAGGCTTACCACTGCAACTGCTGACCTGTGTATATACATAATACTACAACATACATGATGTCAGATTACTCCATCTGAAGGTGAATGTGACCCCTCCTGCAAACACTGCATGGAGACTTAAGCCATGATCTGTAGAGTCAGGAACTTTCTCTTTTCTACTATCATGAAACTGTTAAAATAAAGCTAACTATCAATACGGGTTGGGGATTTTTGTTTCAGGGTGGGTTTTTTGGGGTGGAGTTTTGTTAGTTTTGCACACTAACAACACTGATTTTATTTACCCATTTCCCCACACTCAGCAAAACATTACCCAACACTACCAGGTTTTGAAAGAACCCAGACACTCACACAATCAGTGTAACACAAATGTAACTTGCAGGTCTTTGACAACCTTTGTCCTCAGTAGTTTTAAGCCAATAAAGTGCCAGGAAACTATTCCTGCATTCTTGCAGTTAATTACTTCTTGTTAACTGAACTAAAAACTGAACAGCAGAACATAATTAGGAAAACATAAAAGACTGCTTTAAGGACATCAACACTGTATACATCTTCAATGCTGAGAGGAACCTGATACTAGAGGAAATTATCAAATCAAAAACACCAGAGAATGGTTAATGTTAAAGGCTCACAGTATTTAACAGACAGAAGTAGATCTGCTTCTACGCTTTTTAGTGTGCCCTGGAGATCACGTCAGTTCAAACCCCAGTACCACACACAACCTGAGGAATGTTTTTATGGTACTTACACCTTCACTTACTTCAGTTACCACTTCACTAAAAATAGAAGACCACAGAGTAAATTTAAGTCAGACATTACAAAGAAGTTCTTTACTGTGAGGCGCTGGAACAGACTGCCCCATCCACGACAATGTTATAGAGCAGGTTGGATGGGGCTTTGAGCAACAGAGTCTAGTGGAAGGTGTCCCTGCCCATGGCAGGGGGATTGGATTAGATGGTCTTTGAGGTCTCTTCCAACTCAAACCATTCTGTAATTCTATGATTCTGATTTCATACATTTATACTCTACCTGCAGAATCCTGTCTTGCGCTGCAGGAGTTCTGGGAGTCCTCAGTGCTATGTTGTTGTTGGTCACGCTATATTCAGACAGAAGAGTGCTGGAAGCTGAATTTGTAATTCCAGATTCCTCAGCAGTCTGGCGTGCAATCTCACTTGCCTGGCCCACTTTTACGACTTCTTCAAGTTCTGTATCAGATATCTTTTTAAAAGAGAAAATTCCAAGCCATAGTAAGGTAAAATACAACCATGAGGTCCAACTGATGAAACAGAACTCATTGACTGGCATTGGTCTTTTAAACCATTTATTGATCAATGAACAGCTTACCTGAGGAGCTGGAAGCACCAGCTTACTTCTTTTTTTGGTGAATTCTGACACTCCACTGGTCTGTAGTATAGCTGAAGGCAAGTCTGACTCTTTTTTTCTTTTCATATGCTGTTTGTCTTTTTTGCGCTCTCTTCCCTCCCTTTCACTGTCATTACAGATAACAGAATCATTTTAGAACATTCAGAACAGCTACAAAGTAAATCAAACAAGCAATGAGCAAAAATGCTGTATATTATCTAAAATGCTGTATATTAACTGTATTATCTAAATGCTGTATATTATCAAAAGTTGGATATGCTGAAATAAAACACATTGCAGGAAGACTGAACCACCCAGTGGAGCAGAAGTTAAGTGATTAAATATAGTCTGCAGATCTTGCAACAGAACCTTTGCTTCTAAATTCTGGAATCTGGCAACCGGTGGCTGCTTCAGCTACAATCAACAGCACCACTGAAACAAGAAAAAATGGAAATCCAAGAATGCAGATAGCAAGGATCAGAGGATGTGAACAGTCCCTTCTCTTCAGCAGCAGCTAAGGGAAGACAAACATCTTCTGTGGGATACAGGAACCAGTTTCTCTTCAGTAGTTAATAAAAATGGTATTTTCTTCAAACAGCAGTAAAGTCAGCCTGTGAAATCATAAGCTTCAGTTTGAAGGTCCTGCCAGACCCTCTGAACTTACAGAGCCATACAGAAAGAATCAATCTAGTCACAAGCTAATGAATCAAACCACATGTAGTACTGGACCTACTCTTTCAGTAAAACGCAGCTGGCAGAAGAAGTGGGAAATGCAATTGTATAATTAAATATGTAATATGCTGAAGATGGTGACCATGATGAAGATGGTCATTTTATTTCTCAACTGCATTTTTTGCGGAGGGAGAGAAATTAAGCATTTCAGGAGATTCTACTTAAGAATGATCCCATCAGAAGTAATACTACAACAAGCAAAAACTACTCCTACAAGCAATCTTATTAATGTTATTACTTGAAAAAGGGACTCCAAAGCTACTGCTTAAAGAAAACGAGCCTCAAAAGAAATCCTAAGATTTCCATTCAAAGAGCAAGAGGAACTTTATTCTCATGGGAAAAAAAGGTCAACTAGACCTTTAGAAAGATAAAAAATAAATAAGACTGAAAAGGTAAAAGCAACCTACACTAGTATCTGTCCTACAGAAAATACAACTCCTGCCCATATTATACTTCAGGCATTTTCAGGACCTAAGATATCTGTATATTTGCACATACATATACACACACACACACACACACATACATATATGAAGATTTTGGGGTTTTTTTCAAATATACTGTTTTCTCCTTAGTATAACACACACTTACGATCTTAATTCTCCATCCAGGTCTTGCTGACGGAGCTTTCTGAAATCTGCATCCAGAGACTGGTAGTTTTCCTCTGATGTGTCATAAAAACCAGGGGCAGGCTTCTTTTCAAATGGAATTTCTGCATTATAATCCACACCTCTCTTCTTTTTTCTTTTCTTCTGGATTTCAATTCCAGCAGCCCGAAGTTCTCGTCTTTTCTGGAGAGCAGCAAGCCGTCTATAGAGACAGTAAGACCATATGACCTAAAGTGCATACCATAGGTGGCACCTGTATCCTAAGATCTGGTACTACTTTAATAGGTTGCTGCTGAGATAGGGCTACATGTATTTCCATGAGAATGAAGCTCTTGTTGCAAGTAACAAAAAATGTCTGATACTACAATGGCTTAAGGCTGACTGACTTTATGCACTGTAAACACTCCAGAGACATCAAAAGCAGTCCCACTCTATAAAACTATGAATAAGTTTACCGAGCTTCCTCCAGCTGCTTCTCTCTTGCTTTCCTTTTGGCCTTCTTCCCCTGTGTATTAGCCAGACGAGCTCTAGCTTCAGACAGCATTTCAAGTTCATCTAAAAGAGTACAGACAAATACAGCTATGAATTTGCAGTTAGAGATGGAAGTAAGGGAAAAAATTACAAAAAGATCAGAAAGCAACCTCTAAAAACTGAATGAATCAATGCTTTTACAGGCACTCTGAATGACTGGGCTGCCCAAGGAAGTTGTGAATGCTCCATCCCTGGTAGTGTTCAAGGCCAGGCTGGACAAAGCCTTAGGTGACATGGTTTAGCATGAGGTGTACCTGCCCATGGCAGGGGGATTGGAACCAGATGATCTTAAGGTACTTTTAACCCTAACTATTCCACGATTGCATGACTGATAAATTATTTTTCTTGAGTTGCCCCAATATATTTTTTTGAGTCACTGGCCAGATGAAATAAGGACTTCAAGAAAAAAATGCCTAATGTTGAAAATTATTCAACATCTACAGCAAATCAAAATGTCTACATAAAAACACAAACTGACCACACTAATGAAATTATATTTCAATTACATCTTCATCTGAGAGGACTGTTATTAGAGACCTTGTCAATTTTATTTACATCATGTGCTACTCATGTGACCCTGTGACTCTTGAAGACCACTGTTAGTCCATTCATGGAATTTTAGCAATGTTCATTTTTTAGTTTATAACATTACTATGTGCAAGGAAAAAAATAGTCATGTAGTCCTCCTGTGCTTATGCATGTATTCATCTCGAAGGTATGAGCTGATGGGAAAAGATGAAGATACAGAAATAAGAATGGCAAATGAGCAGAGCATTTGTCAAAGCCAAGAACGGTCAGTCAGGGTTAAGATATGATGAAGACAACTTCAACAGCAGAAAAGACACCAAGGAAAAGGAAATTGTAGAGCTCTCTGGACAGATACAGAAATAAGACAAGCCCTGTGAGAAAAAAATGATCTGGGGCTGGAGATAAAAAATACACGAGAAACCCAGGGTACAGAGGCTGCAGAAAAAGAAACAACAAGAAGAGATCAGATTTCTGTCAAAAATGGCAAACAAACTCTTATCTTAGAATCATAGAATGGTCTGAGTTGGAAAGGACCTTAAGAGCATCTAGTTCCAACCTCCCTGCCATGGGCAGGGACTCCTCACTCTAGACCAAGGCTCTGTCCAACCTGGCCTTGAACGCTACCAGGGATGCAGAATTTACCACTTCTTTGGGCAATCTGTTCCAGTCACTTCCTAATTCTCTGTCTTGCACTCCTCATTCCCTAAATCACATGGGGTTTAGGAATCCATGCTGTCTGTGGCTGCAAAGCTAGAAAGGATGCAAGGGGAGTCCCATTGTAAGTTTATATCCACAGAAGGATACAGCCAGCAGGTTGGCTATCTTATCCATTGTGGATCTGCATGAAGGGAGAGATGCTCTTAGGCTGGGATACAAGCACTGAATCTGAGGAGAGCGGATAACAGCATGAACTGCCCTTTGATGCTGAAGGCAAGGAAACATTATATTTTTTCATGCTATCTCTGTAAATAATCACAAGAAAACACACCTCAGTCATCACATTGCCTATGTTAAGACAAATAGGCCTGACTCTGGATGCAAGATTTTTACAAAACCCCTTAACAATGGTGTACTATTTCCATTTACTGATAAACTGAAACCAAATATTAGAAGGAAAAGCATACAGTTCTGTTAACCACCACCTACATAGCTCCCCAAAGGTTGGCAAATAGTCTACACACAAAACAAACTACAAACTGCCAAAGCCTAGCATCATCATCATCCTCCTGGTTTGGATTAGGCACATCTTTTAAAATGCCAAGATTTCATCATTACTGGCCTTATTTTTTATGGCAAACTACAACCTGCCAAAGCCTTGACATCATCATCATCCTCCTGGTTTGGATTAGGCACATCTTTTAAAATGCCAAGATTTCATCATTACTGGCCTTATTTTTTATGGCAATTGTTAGACAGAGGTCACAGTATATCCAGGAAGAGACCTATAACTTTCATCTTACCCTCATCCATGTCAATAGGATCTGGCCTGGCTGGTTTGGTTTCTGGATTTGGATCAATTTCTCCAGGTTTAAGTTTCCGAGGATCATCAGCAGTTTCTTCCTCATTGTCTCTTTGAGCAGCTTTGTCCCTAAAAATGCATTTTATGAATCTGACAGCCAGCTCTGTTTTCCCCCAGGCTCATAATAACCATTAGGCCCCTAAAGACTGATCAAAAAAGAGTAACCTTGTACTACTTAGCAGACATTAAGCTTGTTATACAACTACTGCAGAAAAAAATCATGAACATGGTACAGTTACATAATCTTAAATCAGAAAGAAGACAACACAGTACTACACAATAAAATATTGCATAAACCACAATATTCATAAAGCTAATAGCAAAAAACTCTCCCCAAGCAGTGTGACAAAAAAAAAAAAAAAAAAAGGTTTCCCATTATATATTACACCCAATCAATCACACCAGAATTTAGCAAGCTCACAAGGGAAAAGTGCACTTTCAAGATCAACCAGTCAAGAGATATCCAAATAAACCTCAAATGTAAGCCTGCAAAAACATCAACCTTGACACTCCTCTGGCCAGAAGGACCAGAAGTAAGAAAATATACACCTATCTCTATTCAAGCCTGTTATCTGGGTTCCAAAAGCTTCTTCTTTCAAGCTAGACACATTGACTGAAAAGAAATGGTACTTAAGGATTTGCTTATGAAAGGTCTGTCAGCTTGAAACCACCAGCACCATGGGGGAAGGGAACAACACACTGCTCTGACAAACTCTACAGATTTTCTTGGTATGCACCTCTAGCAAAATAGTAACTCACAGCAAAAATTCATAGTGCTCCAAACACTGTGCAGCGGTTCTCCCAATAATTGGGGCAATGGTTCTCCACTGGGTCGGCATTAGCTTGGCCAGGTGCAAGAGTTTCTCCTCCTCTTCCCTTGACCACTCTGTCTTTTTGATGCTTGGGTCAAGCCATTCATACCTGTTAAAAAAAGAAAAAAAATCAGGATGACAGGTCCAAGCCATCCATTGATTGGTCTTGAATTAATTCAGAAGAGTGTCTACCCAAAAAGCTACAATGAAATCTCAAAATCTTGTCATGCAAACGTCATAGAATCTTTTTCTGTGCAAGAGGATGTTACTCCAGAGTATTTTTATGACATCTGTATTCGAGCTTTAAAATGTACTGTCCATCAGTTTTTATGCACGTATCACCTTTTCTTTCTTCCCACATCTCTAGTCTAGCAAAGGAAGGAGTCACAGAATCCAGAAAAACAAAAGTAAAAACTGCAGCAACTGAAGGCTCCATAAGTGGTAGATTTGTTTGGTCTGGATCCTTTAACAGTCATCTTACCAATATCAAACTGTGCCAGTACTGTTACCCTTACATACAAGTACTGTAATAAATACGTAAGCACTGGCACGTGTTACCCACAGAAGCTCCGACTGACCCATCTCTGGCAGTGTTCAAGGCCAGGCTGGATGGGACTTGGAGTAACCTAGTTTAGTAGAAGGTGTCCCTGCCCATGGCAGGGGAGTTGGAACTAGATGATCTTTACGGTCTCTTCCAACCCAAACCATTCTGTGATTCTATGCGCAGTTCAACAGTTGAGAAACTAAGTCTAATTCTCAAATAGTCTGAATCAGTTTTACACTTCTGTTTTTTTAATATGAAATTAAATTCCATGGTGCAATATCTAAACATTTATCCTCCAGCCAAACTACTGTTATGAAAAATTAAGAAATTATCTTTAAGAGAGACTAATATCCTATAATTTTACTTCCTTGGTGATTCTGATCAAAAATGTGCACATAGAGGGGGGAAAAAGCATGTGCACAAATTTTAAGTGATCCTGCATTTGCTAACAGTGCAGTCACTGGCAAAGTGAACATCTGGCTACTTTTGTTCAATTACTTTCAAGCAACAGGAATTTGATATATCCACAACAGCAGAAATCAAACAAACTTAAATCTATTGTTGCTTCATGGACATAAATTTATCTGTGGTAATTTCTCAACCCCCACTAATTATAAATCTCACATTCCTAGTCTTGCACTTCCCACTTACCATCTGGCTTTGCACTGCTTTGCTGATTTTCTATGCAATAAAGATGCAATACGAGACCATTGGTTTTTGCCATATTTCATCACAGCTGCTTTCAAAATTTCATCCTTAAAAAACATAATAAAAAAATATTGTTACAGATCACAAGAAATTGCAAAACAGAAAGTCTGAGCTCAAGCAGAGATCACCACAGCTGTCATTCAACAGGCTGACCCTGTTCTTATCCACATTTTATTCTCAAGATGAATGAGGATTTGTATTTCACAGGTCAATTAAATTGATAAAGATTAAATGACAAAGACACATAATGATGATTGCAGCCAGCTTCACAGACCCAACAGATCTTCCGAAAGAATGACTTTAAATTCTCTCTAATGCTCAGTTTTTAAAGGTTCTGTATGTCTTCCCTGAAGGACAGTAACAAAGAGGTAGGGAAGTGCTTCTCTGGCAATAACACAACACCTACAAAGAAAAATACAGAAGTAACACTTACCTCTCTGTGGCTTTTTTCAAACAATACCATAAAACCATAACCTTTTGCATATTTTAATGCAAACAGAATATTTACCTATTGATGAGATAGGCTGTTAAAAAAATAATACTTCATAGTAAGTTTCTCTTTTAGTAAGTTTCTCTTTTACACACAAACATCTTAAAATAAATCACTTGAATGTTCAGAATGTAACATTCAGAAGTTCTGATCCCAAAGCCTATAAACTTAATGAGGAAAAAAGTAAAAAATGTAACAGATTCAGCCAGATGGTTCATATATGTCAAAGTAAGCACTGAGATTTGATCAAAAGCTAGAAACCCTATCAGTTGTCTTGGCAATCCATCTACCAGTCTCTCCCCTCCTGCCACTCTGATAAATGGGTTCATTATTTCTGGTTTCCTCACAGGTCAGAAACTGGTATTTTAAATGCATCAAAGCTATTCTGCAGCCTTGTCAAACACAGATGTTCCTCTTCTATATACAGTAAGTACTGGTAGCTGTGTTCAGAATCCATTCAGCTCTACCATGAAGATGTTAGTCATCAAAGGCAGATACTGTGGCCCAGCACAGACATCCCTCGGAGTATAAAGCAGCTTTATCTGTAAGATGATGAAGAGCTCTGGCTTGAACTGCTACAGGAAGCAATTACTGTAATTTCTATTAAAAAATAATAACAAAACCTCTTGGGTTTGGGTTGTTTGGTTTTTTTTTTGTTGTTGGTTTTTTTTTTTTTTTTGGTTGGTTGGGTTTTTTTTATATTTACTTGGCGTTAAGTAGCCATACTGATGACACTAACAGGCTTTTTTGCAATAAATGAGTCATTTTACAAACGATCTGCTATCAACTGGTTCCACTTTCTATATTTTGGAAGACTGTAAGAATGGTGTCAGCATACAACAGTTCTGGCTGTCCCCTTATGACCCCCAATTTAGCTGCCTCCTAGCACATAGCTGATAACATCACAAGTGGTTAAAAGCACATACAGCAATTAGTACATTATTAAAGGCCAGACTGGAAGAGCAATGTGGGCTAGTGGATGATGTCCCTGCCTATGGCAGAGGGCTGGACCTAGATAAGGTTTAAGATTCCCTTCCAACACAAACCATTCTCTGATCTATTATTTTTCTCACTGGTTTTTGGAACTAGGTACATGCCCAGTGTTCAGGGTATACAGTGGGAGTTCTGCACTTCAGTGTCAGGTAAAACCCTTTACTTTAAACACGCATCTAATAAAGCTGTCATTCTTGATTTCTCATGTTATTATTTTCCTTTTCAAGACCAACTGCAGTTTCCAAAGCACGTGGTAGCAAAGGTGAGACAAAGGGTGTGAGTTTTTTTTCTTTGTGAACAACACACAGATTTGTGTGTACAACACACATCGGCCTGCAGATGAAGAGGTTGTACCCATCCGCATTTTCGCATCTGGCAGGGTCTTGAACAGCAAAACATTCCAGCTGCCCCATACCCGTAAAGACTAAGAACCCTAACTGCGCAGTACAAGACACACTCCAGCCTGCAAAAGGGACATCTCCAAGGACAACACAACCAAGCCGTAGGGACGGTTCCTCCGGGGGGGAAGGGAGAGACACGACACACGCATGCCTGAGCGGCGTGTCCTCCCCAATGCGCAGCCTTCAGGAGAAACAACACGCACCAGACGAGCGGAGGCAGGAAGGCAGGCTGCCGAAGCGCCAAGCCACCAGAGCCATGTGCCTGCAGATGCCGAACCATCTAAATCCTCCCCACATCCCGGGAAGACCCAGTATCTCCCCCAGCTCCACGCTGTTACAGCACACCCAAACACAGGAACGCCCCGCGCATGCGCGCCACGACCCCTCTATCAGCTCCTGCGCACTAGTGCAGGACAGGCCGCCCCCCCCACCAAGCCGCTGAGGCCGCAGCCCCCGGGGGGGACTGGGGGATTAAAGAGCAGAGCCCTACCTCGGTGTTCCGCCACACACCGCCTTTTATCATAATCCGCGGCATCTTGGCGGCGAAGGGGCTGGCAGCGCAGCACAGACAAAGCGGCAAGCGGAAGGAGCGGACCACCGCTCAGCTCACAGGCGCCGGCCAACACGGCTCCCAACCTCCCTCCTCGCAGAAGTAGAGCTCTCTGCGCAGGCGCACAGGGGCGGTGGAAGGGGGGACCTGGCTGCTCTGCGCATGCACATTCAGCGTGGACCTGCGCCTCATCTGACGGCGCGGTCTGGAGGAGCTCTGCTGCTGGCGCCCCCCCTGCGGGCCGGAGGTGCGCACAGCAGAGTGGAGGGGCAGACATGAATGGGGGAGGGACAGAAGTAAATGCTACGCTTCAGGTGCGTTTTCTTAATTTGATAAAAACTAAAGAGAAAACCAAACACACATGCATTTTCCGTAGCCCAAATGGAAACTGAGAGAGTAGCAACCAGTAATGTAAAAAAACATGTTATTCCCTTCCTTCCACTGTAGATACATCTGGGTGGCGGTGAACAGTATAGCAGCATGGTCTGATTGACCTGTGCTCATTTACTTACTGTGCTTAACTGTTATCCACTTATTTAGTAGATGTGTAGCAGATAAAATAACACCCATTTGCTCAAGTTCTCATTAAGTGTGATTTCCTAGTATACTTCATTGCTTTATCCAAATCCAAGGTGTGTCCATAAAGAAAATAAAGCAATTTTTTTTCTGCTGAAATACAAAACTTGTTAAGATTTAGAAAAGGCTTTGAGTTTTAACAAAACTTTGCAAGAATAAAAGATTATACTTTAAATTAGCAATAATAATAATACTAATAATAAAGTCAAGAACAGCCTATATCCTTATTTAAAAAGGATTATGCCTTTACATTTCTCCACCTTGGCAGACTCACTTTCCATCCCCAAAAGTGCAGTGCATTGCACAAGAAACACAGAGGAACCTCAGCAGTCAAACATTTTATTTTTATTAGAAGCAGCCACCTGGAATAATCACTTTTACAAACTTAACAAGCCCCATGTGAAAGTATCTCCTTTCATTCTTTATTATAAACTAAAAGAAACTTATGCTGTTTACAAAGTCTTTAAACAATTTTCTTCAATGAATTTAACTGCCTTAAACTGTGCTCCCTTCACCGCTGTACACCGAACTTTTAAATAATTATTCTCTATCACATTTAGCTTTCCTAACCACATTTGATACATAGGCTTACAACTCTCCACCGTTTTGTTTCCTCTTTGTATCTGTTATTTTGAATTTTTCTTCAAATAAACGACCAGTATTGTACAGTAAGGTAAAAATTCCTCCACGCTTGTGTAACTTAGTATTTCACAACAATGCTTCTGTTTATTCATTTCTGGATAACACTGTTCTTTCTTACAACTGTATTAGGTGGTCAACTAGGTCACTCCATGATCTGAATTGCTCATTCCTGGCTTGTAGTAAAAAAAAAAAAAAAACCTGTAACCACCAGGGCTCAGAGTCACTGATGTTTACTTGTCTGATTTACTACAAAGAACTAGATCATTTAAATGGCTTTGCTGATCTGGCCTTAACTACATGCTTCTATTACTGAATTTTGATCCACACTTGGAAAATTGCATTCCAAATCACAAAATGGCTGTGAAACCTTTGGAGTTAACCTAGTTCAAGCCTTAGTCCAGCAGGGACACACAGTGCTGGCTGCCCAGGACCCCCTCCAGCTGGCTTCCAAGGATGGCTGAAGAGGGGGACTCTACTACCTCTCTCAGCAACTGTTTCCAACCTGTCCCTTATGTTACCAGAAAGCTTCTGCAAAACACTATCTATAAAGAAAAACATACATTTGAGAGCAGTAAAAACATAGTGGCAGCTTCATGCTTCCATTCTCTAAATTAAGCTGTACATTTACTCTGCTGCTTCATGGACTGCACTGTATCATCAGGGGTGATTTCAACCAGTCCTCTGCTACTGCCTTTCCTTGGAAAACACCCCTGTTATCAATACCACTGAACATATTAGAGACAGTGATGTCCACACAGAGCTTCTTGGAACATGCAACTCTATAAAGCAATCAAAGGTTCATCTGTATTTGAACATAAAGTGGAAGAAGCATCCATCCAACATTGTGTTCAGCACAAGTGATCCTTACGCATGGTGCTGTAGAGGCACAGGAAAGCTCTTTCACAAAATTTTATAGTTCAAGATACTGCTAATTCTCAATGTATCAACGAGTGCTTAAATTAACAGAAGTTCTTTGAAAAGTATAGTATTGTCTATTTTAAGAAACAGAATGCAGTAACTACCACCCTGAGAAAAGATGAGGCATTTCATACTAGATTAACATTAAATACCTACAAAAAATTGAAGATCAGTTTAAGGATTCCCAGTATCATAAAATATCCGATTAAGGACAGAATTACCATTGCTGTAAGACTACTCAAAGGAGTTATCAGAAGTAGAGTCAACACAAAGGTTTAATCAACCTTTCATGTATACACACATACAGCAAACATAACCTTGTAACTGAGTGATGAGACAAATCTTTTTTCTGTAATTTTGTGAGATACAACATTTTTTTTCCTCTTGCAACACTTGCAAGAGAACCTGTGAGTAGTAAATCAATCTTTCAGCAGACGGGAGACAGCACTAAGCCTTGAAACACAATGACGATTTTTAAATACAAAGCTTTTACTACAAAATATAATATGTACTTCCTATCCCCTTTTAAACATTTTGTCAGTAAAGTTTTGTAGTCTTTTAAGAAAAAAGTGGCACAGAATAACTGCTTTAAACTGATGAACATATCAAATCATAACTGACCTCATAACCATTAAGTTACCCAGGCATGAAAAACCACCTCCAAGATCTTCTTTAGCACAGCTTGTGCTAGAAACAGAGCTGATGCAAGAACCTGGAGCAAGCCAGTTTCACTCTCTGGACCAAAACACCAGATGCATCCATTACCAGCGATTGTTCTGGGGACAGCAGAGGAATGTCAAGCAAAGAACAAACTCAGGACACGCCAAGTCGGTTTCGAACCAGACGCCAACTTGCAATTCCCAAGATTATATTTCAAGCTCATGTTGCTGCTTATGCTGTTCCAGAAGTTTTTTGGTAGGCAGCATCACATTACACTTGCCACACTTGTACTTTCTTTTGTGCGTTTTCACATGTTTTCGGAAAGCACGTTTATCAAACGTAGAAAATTTACACCTTCTGCAACGCAACTTTAAATGAGTCACCAAGTGGCGCTTCAGGTGGCTTGATGTGCGGAAAGCAACAGCACACTGACTGCATTTGTATGGCTTCTCCCCTGTGTGAATTCTCATGTGTAGCTTCAGGTTTCCACTGCGGAGTGTGCAATAGCCACACTCTTTGCAAGTGTATGTTTTGACAGGTAGCTGCCTTTGTTCATAGAGACAGACAGCAGATGAGGTTTCCTCACAAGAGTGTGAAGCCAGATGCCGTTTCAAGGACAGCCATTTGTTTGTGGAATAGTCACACCTCCTGCACTTAAGATAATCTGAATTATAATGCATGACTCTGTGTCTTTTAAGGTGACTGGAAGTACTAAACTTCTTCTGACAAACACTGCAGCTGTAAGGTCTCTCACCTGTGTGAGTTCTTACATGTAGTTTAAGGTTACTTAAAATGTAAGTAGCATACTCACACTTTGCACACTGATAGTATTGTGGCTGACTTTGTCCTAGCAAATCATTCTCTTCACCCCCCCGGGCATCTGGCTGTAGCCCACGGACTTCTGAACCAAGCAAGGAATGGACATGGTTTGAACCTTCCGAGGAACCAAAATCTCTTTCTAGACACATACCTACAGGCATTACACGACGCCATTCAAGATCCTCTAAACAACTATCCACATACAAGCAACGGCCAAACTCACATCCATTCTTTACATGAATTAGGCTGTGTTTCTGCAAATCATCTGATGATTTAAATGCCTTATTGCATTCTTCACACACAAACTGTCTTTCATTTGTATGTAATTTCAGGTGCAGCCTAAAGTTGCTATGAAGAGTGGTAGCATAACTGCAGTGTTGGCACCTGTATGTTTTAAATGCAGACAAACTGGAAGGCCACGTCACCTTTAGGTTTTCCACATATTTATGATATGCATCTTCATCTTGAACTTGTGAATGAGAGGCCTTGAAGAGAGGCTCCGCTTTGCAAATAACAGCTTCCATATGGTGTGTATTCAGAGGAACTTCAGATCTATTCCCAATAGGTAAGCTACTACTTCCATGGCTGTTTTCAGAGAATTTCTTTCTAGAGCGCATTTTCTTATTGCCCCGCACATTATCTTCCTGCTCGGAGTCTACTGCTGAAGTCAGCACTCTCCCATCAAGACAACCATTTTCTTCACCACCAGAAAGAGACAGAGAAACAGCTCCCTGAGAATCACTGTCAGCTTCACATCTTTTTCTTTTATGATATTCATCATTGCTCTGATTCGTATAACCATTAGCCTTAAACTGTTCATGAAATTTCTTATGAAAGCTGAGATGTCCCTTAGTGTAAAACACCATTTTACACTCATCACATGTGTAACTCTTTATGGGTCTCTGACTTCTCTTTCTTCTAGTTGCCAAGTCAACTTGCTGCCCTTGGCAGGTTTCTTTCCCTGCATGTAATCTTCTGTGTCTCTTTAATGCTGTAGTGCTTGTGAAGTCTGACTGGCAGAACTCGCAGGAATACGGTCTAGCCCCTGTGTGTATGTAGCTATGCCTTACCATGCTTGCAAAATACAATGAAAAAAAGGTGCAAAACCTGCACTGGTACAGCTTATATCCAGCATGCCAGTAGATGTGATTCAACAAATAGGATAAGCTAATGGAGGAATAATCACATTGAGGACACTGGTAGGGTGGTCTCTCTTTATGTCCCTTCATGTGTTGAATAAAAACCCTAGGATTTGATGAAGCAAAGAAACAAATTCTGCAGGAAAAACTAACTGGCCCACTCAGAGGTGTAAAGTCCCTTTCTATTTTGCTGAAAAGTTTATTATATTTACTTTCTTTTTTCTTGGTCTCAGATTGTCTTTCTTCAGATCTTCTCTGCCCAACTTTTCTCACATTCTTTCTATTTTTTCTTGCATTTTTCAACCTAGTTATTTTCTTATGAAGCTTAAGGTGGTTCTTAAGGTTGACAGAAAAGAAAAAGGTTCTCTTACAAAAGCAGCATTTATGTATTTTCTTACCTTTATGAGCTGAATAAAGATGTTTCTTTAGATGTGCACTGCATTTATATACAGAACTACAAAACCTGCACTTCAAATTCAGTCTTTCATGCTTATTTTTAGAAGACGCTTTAGGAAGGGGTTTGATGGTGATAATATTACCTAGGCATGCTAAATCTTCTTGCTGATTTTGGGATTCTTTGGGGCTTGCATGAAGAGAAATTACTTTTTGCTGCCGACCTCTTTTTTTAGGCAATGGTGATAATGTCGCAAAAATATGCTCTCCAGGAGTATTTGATTCAGCAGAAGTGGAGGCACTCATCTCCGGTTTCCCCACCTCTTGTATCAATTCTTCTGAAGTAGAAGAACATCCATTAAGAAACAGAGCAGAACAATTATAGGTAAATTTTGGTTCTTCTTTCAAGCCACATTCCAAAAGAGAACCCAGAGTTTCATCTTCAAATTTGATTCTCTTACTGTTACTGGCTTCATTATCTCCATCCTCTGAAAAGTCAGGATCTACAGGGGAATAAAAAAGTCACATGCATGAGAGGTCACACAATCACCAATGTTCATGATTAATTGGTAGTAATAATCCTGAATTGTCTAATGACTTGATTGCTCTTCACTCCTTTTGCTTCCTTAATACTTTCCTATCTCCACTCTAAAAAAGTCTCTCTTCCAGTACCTGAAGGGGCTGACAAGAAATTTGGAGAAAGACATTTTACAAGGGCCTACAGTGGTATGACATGGGAGAATGGATTTAAACTGACAGAGGGAATATTTATATTAAATACTAGGTACAAGTTCTTCCCTCTGAAGGTGGTGAGGCCCTGGCACAGTTGCCCAGAGCCCAGAGAAGCTGCGACTGCCCCATCCATGGCAGTGCTCAAGACCAGACTCAATGAGCTTTGAGCAACCTGGTCCAGTGGAAGGTGTCCCTGTGCATGGCAGGGGATTAGAACAAGATTATCTGTAAGGTCCCTTCCAAATCAAACCACTCAGTGACTGTGTTCTATGTATGTGTCCACATCTATCCCCACCCCTCCATTAACATTTACATAGCGTTTTAAAATAAAAATTCATAGATAGAAGCCTTCTTTCCACTTAAAGCTCTGAATTCCACTGGACAACACTGCACCCCCTATACTTTTTAGGGAACAGCTTTATGCCAAAATTCCTGTAAAAGCACGAACACCATACTTTGCTAGGGCTCCATTCTCACAAATATGATGCCCCTTTTGCTTTTTAAATTTATTTTCTGATACTTTTTCCTAATAAAAGGACTCCTTGCAAACTGCAGCAGAATGCAACAGTACCAACTTACTTTAGTTTCATTACTTTTTACAGGAGTCTGTGAAAGAACAAAGCATACTCCAGCCAATATTCTCTTTCTGCTGCATTAGGTATTAATCCATGTTGAAATGCTTACGCTAAAATAAATGGGTCTGGCATTCTTCCTATACTTTCCTTCCTAGTTCAAAAACTTGAGGTTTCTTAAGCTCTTGCACTAGACTTACTAACAACTTACTTTTCATTTCAACAATGGTCTCAATCTCCTTGGGGATTTCTCGTTGTTTCTCTTGACTGCTACCGTTTACAACACTGACAGGTTCCTCTTCATGTTTGGGTATTGCTGCCAATGTCACCTGGCTGTTTGTTTTGATGGTATCAGTGCCAGCAGAAAAGAGAGGAAGAATCTTCTGAGAGCTGTCATCACCATCACATTCTTCTCTGCAACTGGCTTCATTTCTCTCTGTAAGCTGTGTTTTGCAAGACGATGTAGGCAACACGCAATTTTGACATTCATCCATGCTGGTACCACCCTCATGAGTTAAATATAATTTGGATTCATTACACACACTCTTGGCAACTTGTTTTTCTTCAGTGTATGCTATATTATTATCCTCATTTGAAGCAGCCTTGTTTTCTTCCCAAATGCTTACATCGCAACTGACATTTGAATGTGTCCCATTACTTTGTAAGAGAATGCTACTGTTCAAGCTCACTTCCAGCGCATCCTCCTCTTTTGGCTTGGGAACCAATGCTGCTTGCTCCTCAGAGTCATCTGGGAGAAAATCATCATCGCTCAGCACAAGCACAGTGATAGGGAGCACAATTTCAAAAACATCTGACTCTGAGGACAACAACAAAAAAAAAAAAAAGAAAAAAAAGAGTATTAATACTATTTCCAAAAGACTGCATACATTTCTAGTGTCCTCAACACAAAAAGGACACCAAACTGTTGAATCAAGTCCAGAGCTGGGCCACAAGGATGATCAGGGGGCTGGGGCACCTCCCATACGAAGACAGGCTGAGAAGGTTGGTGCTGTTCAGTCTGGCGAAGGCTGCGTGGAGACCTCATAGCAGCCTTCCAGTATCTGAAGGGGGCCTACAAGGATGCCAGAGAGGGATTCTCCATCAGGGACTGTAGTGACAGGCCAAGAGGTAGTGGGTTAAAATTTAAACAGGGAAGTTCAGATTGGATACAGGAAAGTTCTCCCCTGTAACGGTGGTGAAGCGCTGGCAGAGGGTGCCCAGAGAAGCTGTGGCTGCCTCATCCCTGGCAGTGCTCAAGGCCAGGTTGGACGGGCTTGGAGCAACCTGGTCTAGTGGGATTTGTCCCTGCCAGCGGCAGGGGGTTGGAACTGGGTGAGCTTTAAAGCGCCTTCCAACACAAGCCCTTCTCTAATTCCACGGCCGCCGCCGTGCCGCGCGCCGCCCACTGTGCAGGCCCAGGCGCAGAACCAAGACCAAGCCGCAGCCGTACGGGCCCCGCGCACGGCATGCGATGGGGAGAAGCGTTTTCCAGCCCCCGCTGAATCCCTACGAGGGAAGCGGGCACCTACCGCTGTCGTCCGCCGGCTCCGAGCTCCCCGGCGCCACCGACATTCTGCAGCCCGCTCCCGCCAAGCGGCCCTACGCACAAGGCCGCAACGGCACACCGCGCGCCCCACCCTGAGTGCGCACGCGCGCAAGAAAACGGGGGAGCGCGCGAGCCGGAGCGCGATCTCCCAGCGGCCGGAGGGAGGAGATGGGCGGGGCGCGGAAGCTGCCGCCTCCTGATTGGAGGCGTCGCCAGAGAAGGGGCGGGGTGCCTCGCCCCCCCCCCTCGCGCTGAGGGGCGGGTGTGGTGATGGTGGTTGGGTCTCGGGGGGGGGGTCTGCGTGGGGTAGTTTGAAACTCAGCTTAATCAGCCGGTGCCTGGACTGGAATACCCCAGCCGTGGGCAAGGAGGGGTGTTCGAAAGCTCTGCAAAATCTCTTCACGTTTTAAGCAAAGCAAAAAGATAAGATAGCCTGTCAACCTGGCCTTGGAGCTCGCAGGTCTCTGTGCCAGGAGTGTTTATTCCCTCGGCAGAAAAGCACCAGGTGCTCTCAGTGATCTAGTCATGTTTCCTCTGGCCCTGCTGCTCCGGAGGAGAGGTAGAAGAGAACGGGCAGGATAGGGGAGAGACTTGCAGAACAGGTCTGAGACGATGCATCCTGGGCTGCATCAAAAGGAGCATGACCAGCAGGTCGAGGGAGGTGATCCTGCTCCTCTGCTCAGCTCTTGTGAGGCCTCACTTGAGTATTGTGTGCAGTTCTGGTGTCCTCAACATAGAAAGGACATGGAACTGTTGGAACAAGTCCAGAGGAGGGCCACGAGGATGATCAG
>JAOEHY010013316.1:0-25754 GCA_025447955.1 Psilopsiagon aurifrons | reverse complement strand
GCTCTTTCCCCCCCCCCCCCCCCCCAAAGAATTACGACATGAAAACGTTGTTAACAATGAAAAAATCTTCTGTTAGCATACTATGTAAGAACACCAGGCTCAGGGACTAACAGAATAGGCAAAACCTTGAGTACATACAGTCTTGCCAAGAGCCACAAATGCATTCAAGAACTTAGTTCAGTGAGAAACAAATACCCCTCTGCACAACCACCTCTGTGAGGTTGTTCTTTTGTTGTCACTTATGTCCTTGTACATTCTCAGGTCTCTGGTCTCAGGATTTAACATTCTTGTTCCCTTTTCTGCTTTTGTATAAATCATTGTTACTCCATTCTGGACCCCCGGACAAGATTTGACTAGTAATTAAAAGAGACAGAGAAAAGTTCTAATTCAGCATTTAAGCTTGTTTTGAGATCCAGTCTACCAATAGACAACTGTTTTTAACACATCTATGAAGCAAATGTAAGAAGGAAAAGACGAAAGCAGATTTTGTTAGTATTTGCCAAGGCAGTGTGAGTGCCCAGAAACTGAAGAAAAAAAGAAACAAAACAAAACCTCATCCACTAAAAATCTCAGTTTTACAGCTTTGACTCTCCTTACTTGGCACCAGATTCTTCAGCAAGCAGTACAGAATGAGGCAAAACACACTTCTAGCAAAACTAGGGTTTAACACCCTTGTTCCCCACCATCTTTTGCAATAGTAGGAGATGCATCAAATCCCTGAACTACTTAGGAACAGCCACAGGAAGGAACACAAACTTTGCTTCCCAAGCCACCAATACCTATTTCATACCTACTGTTTTTGCAGACAAGGTTCAGTTATTGCACACTTCCACAGGAACATTTACAAGAAAATGAAGTCTGAATCCTCTGCAAATAAACAGTTGGGGTCCAACTGTATTCTCTGCTTGAATGATACAAATTAATGCATTCACAGAAGTGGAAAACACAATAGAGATAATCTAAGGCACAGTTGTGTTTTATGCCATTTCCTTTCAGCTGTGTGTATTAATGATGTAATTTTAGCAGGGCTACCCCTTCAAGTTACTGTTAAAAATAGCATCCACACCATACACTGATGAAATGCATCCACTCCAGACAGTGAAGTAATGCACCACAGCAAGATCACTGCTCTCTTTCCCAGGGCAATGAAAGACCGTGTCAGAAAGCAAATGAAACATTACCCTTTCAGCTTAGCATTTCTGCGCACCTAAAAATAAATGATAATTTTAATCAAAAACACTGTATTGCATGATTACAGCCTATGACTTTCCAGCATAAAAAAGCAAGAGAAAATTAAATTAGAAATACAGTCTGACAAAGCACCTCAACGACACCAAAGTTGACTGTTTGTCTCCTCCTCTACCTCCATGACACACAGTACACACCATACGGATCAGAGCTACAGCTCCTCCATTGCAGGAGCACATCTTGTGACACTAGCATCAGATGATTAAGTACAGGATAACCCACTCCACACAGGTTTGAGGCAGCATAACCCCTTAAATTTCTCCCAGTTTCCACTGCTTGCAATCCACAAATGAGATTTTTGTCTCCATTTACTTCTTAGCACCAACCTGAAGTACGTAGATGCTTTCATTACCATTCAGCTGCCAAATCTGTTAATCCAGGTCTCAGTATCTGGCTCAGCTCTATCATTTTTCAACAGATGCAGTTTATGAAAACCATGTGAAGCCTGCATGAAATGGAAGAATCCAATTTTCTTTAAACAACCCCAAATAAACCTGAAGTAATACACAGAATTTTGCTGCTTTGACTTGTCAGCTTCATTCTGATTCTGTTACAATGAACCCAATGTTAACAGCACAATTTTCTTGTTTGGTTATTAGCAAAAGAGATACAGGTTAGGGAAGGCACATATAACTTAAGAAATAATAACTGTGTAGGCAAAACAACGGAGAAGAACTCGCCTCTGTCTACAAGGACTGACCAAAGTGCCTTCCTGTCCACCAACTGGAAAAATCCCAAACGTTTTGACACAAAACTGAGCTTTTCCTCACAGAGCTATACAAACATTAAGCCAGCCCTCATGTGAGGCAACAATTATCCCAGCTTGACAGATACTAAATGAGATGCCACAGTAAATCTCAAGCAAAGCCATACCTAGAACACAAGAATCTGAAGCTCTGGCACAGTGAAAAAGCATAATAAAGTCAACCATTGCCTTCTGACCTGTGAATGCAGGCTGGCAGCAGCTGGTAGTTAAAATGCAGGAGAACACTGATTAAAATGTCCTCCCCTTTAGCTGCATTTCCTGCAGTTAGACTCATGAGCTCCTGTCTGCAAAGGTCTCCCACTAGCGTAAGTATTATTCTGTTCACTGTTTCTTCTTTGCAGTCCATCTGCTCCTTTGTGCCAGAGAGTGAATATGAGAAATCATGGAAATAAAGCCTTGTCATTTACTAAATAAGGTCACTTCCAGATGGGGAAGAATGGAAGCAGAGTAGAGAAATGCTTGTGGTAGTAGTAGTGAAAAAAAAGAAAACTGCTGGTAAAGTAACCTTTTTTTTTTGGTGACATGTTCTCATTCTTCCTCTCCACCCACCTCCTCATTTCCAAACCAGATCAGTCTGTCATGCTAATGCTCAGTACTAAGGAGAATTAATCTCAATCCTGTGACTTACTACCCTACGTGAAACCACAATTTATTGTTTCCAGGTCCAAATATCACTAAGGAAAATGAATCTCCTCCTGTGACTTACTGCCCTACTAGAAACCACAATTTATTGTTTCCAGGCCCAAATGTCACCGATCTCTCTAAAGTTATCTCAAGTCCTGCAATGTCTGCTGTCTTTTCTATGCTCTGATTCTTTTGAAAAACAGCCTCCCATGCCTGCAGAGAAAAGCCCCAGTGTCAGAATTTTAAGCCTGATTTTGACATCAAAAGTCAAGCACAAACCCCAGGACTTGCTCTAAGTCCTCATGAATCTTCAGATGGACACAAAAAAAATCCGGGAGGAATGTAAACATTTCTAAGTTGTATACGCAGCCACCTACAAAAACTCCAGTTACTGACAGAATTGCTGTACTTTAAGCCTATCGCTCTTAGAGAGACATATTTTGGAAGAAAAAAACCACAACAATCTCTGTTTAAAGGTATGTAAAAATGAAAAATATGTTCTGGAAAACGGGATATTTAACAGCAAACTGATATGGGGAGGGAAAGAACATCTACCAGCTAACAACTAACCAGCTATAAAAGCTTATGAAGCATGCCATACACAAGAAAATTGCCTTCCTGTCATTAGTACACTTGTGACGCCATGTAAAAAAAAAAATGGCCAAGCAGATTATGTTTTTCTAGGAACACATGTGAATCACTTATTTTCCTCTTAAAAGTGATTTTTTTGTCCAATTCAGTTTGTAAGGAAGAGCAAGCCGTGTATTTTAAACTCCTGTATCCCTCTGTTTAACACGGCAGTGAAAGGGGTTGTTTCAAAACAGACACTGCCCGATGTTAAGGGCTGTTAAGTTCTAAAGGGATGCAATGAACAGCTGAGCATTTCTGAACATTTCACACAACCCTTAATCTTCAAGCAGTAGACACAAGAAATGTCCATCCTTACTGAGAGGCATTTGCCATACTGCTGCAGCAGGAATTGCCAAGAGAGAAGAATCAGCAGTTAATGTCCAACATCACTTTTTCTTGAAGTCCTGCCTGACATGCCTTTATCCTTCAATAAGTTTCCAAATCATAAATTTCCTCTCTGCACCCCCTGCCTTTAGAAAGCATTTTCAATATTAATGCAGGGTTAAGCATTAGTTCCACCAGGTAAAGTTTTCACACTCATTTTATTCTGACTCCGCCACATTTTTTCCAGAAGATGCACTGCATTAAGCCATTACCTAAAGATTTGAGAAAAGCTGGGTTTGCTCATTTAATGCAATTTTAATTAAAAGCTCAAGTTGCTTATGTTGCTTCCATTACTGGCAGAAGGTCATGCTATTGCTTCCATAGCTGTTGAGGTAATGGCTCTTAATTTCATCTGCATTAGCAACTGATGTGCCACTGCAGGCACTCCCAGGACTTCATAAACATGAATTGCCAATACAAGAAGGTCCTTCTAGGAATGTACATGCCTCAGTGTTGCCTTGTGTGCTTCCGAAGAGCTGGGAAGATCGTGTTAAATATGAGTTTATAGTCCCACATTAGATACTGACTACTAAGATCAGGAATCTGCCCAAGGAATGCACCACAGTGAGGCAAACTCCTTGGCATGGCTGAATTTACCAGCATTACTATTCTTAGAATTTTGGGTTTTTTTCAGAGTAGCTTGATTCCAGTTCGTTAGAAATATCATCCAACTCCCAGTAAAGCCAAATTGAACAGGCTTCACAATACTCAAAATCAAGAGCTTCATTGACAAACCTTACTTTAGCAGAAAGCTGGTCATTTTCTAGTGTTTAATAAGAAAACCACATTGCCCAGTACACAAATCCAGAACAAATCTTTGTATAAGAATAAACAAAAGCAAGATGAATTAGAAAGGAGCAAAATGAAGCCTTATTTCCCATGGACCTATGTTGTATGTCTCCTCCTCTGCACACTCTAGTCCAGCATCACCTACAACAGACCTACAACACCACTTTCCATATTTACCAGATCTACCTTAAATTTTCCACATAGTCCCTAAACATACACACGTAACTAGCTACTTTCCTTCCCCAGGCACCCACACCATTGCAAGTCACTTGCCTCTCCTGCACACCCACTTACTTCCTCAGGATGCCTGTTCAGTCTTGCATCCCCTACAGTGATTTGCACAGGACTCTCCTGAACTGCCAACTGGGCAGCAATCAGCACATGATGCTTCCAGTCCAGAAAAAACAAACACAGTAAGTGTCTGGGCAGACAAAACAGGATAAGGGCTGAACTGTTCTTACCCCTCCTCTTGATGGAAGCATGAATGAGTCTCTTCTATTCAGACACTACTGAAAATAAGTCCAAATGCCTCTGTTAAATTTGGATTAATTTAATCAACAGGCTCAACAGCTAATAAGGTAGGGACTGACAGAGCTGATCAAGCAGAGCGATTTCATCACCTTTACTGAGGCAAAACAAGCAAGAAGCCCAGAAAGAAGTACTCAACAGCTTCAAGATAATGCCCTTAGGTATATGCTTGATATAAACATTATATGAGATGGGTATGTGAACAAGGCATTACAGTATACACACAATAAAACTGCTTAGAAGGAGTGTGCATTAGTGAATCTTATGAACTCGAATGGAAACCACTGGGAACCATACATATAATGATTTTTCACTGAACTCGACTCACTGCAGCTCTTGGCGAAGGGGCAGAACTCATAGTCCTCACGTAGAGTGCTGGTCAACCAGAAAGGGCTGCCATTGTGAAGGAATCTAGGCCATGACTTCCAAACTTTAGGAAGGATCACCTTGGACTATTTGCCCAAAATGGTTATGACAATTACTGCGTAAGTAGGCAGATCAGAACCTTCCTTTTCATTCAGTTATAAGAGTCTGTGCACTCTGACCTCCTCCCCCTTCGCATCTTATCATAGCAATCCCAGATCTGACCTTACCAGTCTTGTTATGCAGAAAGGGTGGTACCAAGGAAGACAAACACAAACTGACTCTAACCTCTACGGAGTACAAAAGTCAACTTATTAACAGTTAACAACATAAATTTGCCAGAGTTCAAGTACAGCCCCAGGAGTGCAGAACTCTTCTCCCACCTCTGACACAGCCCAAGGGTGAGCTACTTCACATGGCCTCTGACTTGGAGGCAGAAAATGGGCTTTGATGCCTGCCTACATAAGCACATTGTACAATTGCACAATCAGTGAAGACCTCAGATGAAATGCAATGCTCTTGATTTTTTCTGAACTATATTGAACAGCTCCTGAGTACTGTCTTTATTGCCAAAGTAGACCTGCAACCTTAACTGAACTCCAACTCCAGGAGACCAAGCTGCATCTTGGTCTTTATGCAACTTACAGGCTTCAATGTACTTATGCAGCATACAGGCTTAAGATATCTCTTTATATACAATAATCTTCTAGCAGAGGGGAAAATACACAACATGAAAACAACTTTCTTTTAAAGGAAGTTAATCCTTGGATTTGATTGCCAGAATTAACTCTAAATACTTGATACTCATAAGACCACTATGTTAGAGACAGTAAGTCGGGAATGCAGTGCCTTTTATGTGATCTACCAACCCACACTGCTGAAGTTTACAGTCCAAGCTCTACTTCAGAGATAAAATGAATGAAGACATATACAAACAGCTGAAAAAATTACATACAGTTGGTAGAGGGAGATTTTTCCTGAAGGATTATCATAGCCCAAATATTTCTTGAAGCCCTACCCTAACAGTAGTTGACCCAATATTATTAGAGATGATGTATATACTTAAAAATAGAATAATCCTGCTACACAACTGATGCAGAACAAGGCACTGTAAAGTCTGGACCCTGAACAATAAGGATTTCAGAGCTTTTCTTCTCCTATTTTCTCCCTGCCTTCAACACGCTGAACAATTGGGAGGCAGCATTTCAGGAGAAAAAGACTGTTGGTTGCCACTAAGAGAGTTCCGGCAGTTTGGTTTTTTGTGGACAAAGACTGAGACAAGGAAGTGTGGGACAAGAAAAGGTTTAAGACCATATAAATACATTTTGCCAAGGAAAATAAATCAGGTAGGAGAAACAGTGGTTAGAAGATCTAGATAGCTTACACCACACATTTCTACTGACTACTGTAATCTACTGTAATGCAAGTTCAGATACCAAAGCTTGCTGCACATAACAATCAGTTTAACCTACCTGCAACTCATATCCTACCTGAGGTCAAGAGGGTTGCTGCAAACAAGAATATTTCACAACCTAATATTAACCCAAAATTATATCAATACGTTACTGTATTTTCTCTCCAGTTTATTTTTGCTCATGTCCACAGATGGCAGCAGCCTTTGTCCAGTAAGTCATGTGCTATTCTGCGTATTTATTCCAGCCTGGCACACTGCTGAAGCTTTGCAGAAACCTGTATGTGGGCTAACAGGACCTTCAATTAAGAAAGAAGTTTTACTGTGTTCAGCAGGAGTACCAAAATAGAGTACAGATTGTAGAATAAAATCTACTGCACCATTTTACATCTTTACTCCTCTCTGTCCACAGAAAGCAGTCTGTGCCTATCATTAGATGCATGTGTTGCAAGGATTGTGATTCAGCTTCACTATATAAGGATCACATTTCAACAGTTGCTTCATTTGAAATCAGACTGGCCGGGAAACAATTTTGAGGTTTTGTGTGGCAACAGCAGATCGGCAAGATAAATATACAGGAAAGACAAGAATTGGGGAATTTTTGTCACTTTGCGCAAAATGGGACTTGTTCAGTCAAGTAAACCATCTTCCAGACTGCTCCATGGAGGAAAACAGTAATAAGTGCCACCTGCAAAGCCTCACAGCAGCAATGAACATCTTATAAATACCAGCACAGAATTTCCACTGCAGAAAATTTAAAACAGAGGCCGTGACAAATCAAAATTTTACTCAGTATTATGAGAAATTACAGTATGAAGACTGCATGGTGACGTTTTGCGACTTACACTGCCTTTATTATAAACATTCTTTTGTTCTGCACTTTAGCGTCTGGTCTAATACACTTTATTCCACTGTGCTTTTGGAAAATATGCTGTGGCCACTGAGCATATTTAATACACTGCTAAAGTATGTCACATGCAGAGAGTATTATTTGCCTACAGTGATTTGCACCTAACAGCCAAATCATTCTGCTTGGAACCATACAGTAGGAGTAATTAGTAACATCTCTGGTGGGGAGGAAATTCCTAATTAATAACATTTCTGGTGGAGAAGAAATTCCTATCACTTTTGTATTTTAAAATACAAAATAAGCTGAATTTTTCATTCATCTTTGGCACCCAGCTACTCCCTTTTGGGAACTGACACACAAGATCAGAACAACTCCACATCCATAGGCTTGTTACAGATTATCTCTGTGAATGGGACTTCCCCTAGGTCTGGACTTTTGACATAGCAATTCCATTTCCCTTAGCTACCTACACAGAATTGCCCACAAAACAGAAGTTGCTAGTGATTATTGTATTTTTAACTAGTAACCTTCTTTAATCACCCAGGTCAGAAACCAGGAAAAGGCTTGAGGTGGCTCTCCATAAAATCCCAGGTAAAATCCTTAGTTTCAGGCAACCAGAATCAGAATATCTGCAGTAAGTTTGCTGACTTTGCTGGCACTGTACTGGGAAACACAAACCTCCTACGGAAGGGACCATCTCTATGCAGCTGCACTGTGCCTATCAGGCAAACATTTGCAAAGCATGAAATCTTATCTTTGTGTCAGAAACATAGATGCCAGCTTTGGACACCTGCAGCTATGTTTGCACTGGTTTAACATTTGTAGTATTGTGAGAAAAAGCCTAGGGCAAGACAAGAAAGAGAGCACAACGCTCAGTGCATGCAGTATGCAGAAGATGCCCAACCCTCATTTGAATTTGATTGTTTTGTTCAGATCAGTGTTAAAGCCATAGTTAAAACCTGGCCAGATTCCAGAAACAGTGTTAAAAAACATGAAGATCTTGCAACATGTCATGCCTGGAATTTCAGTTATCACAATAGTCTGTATTTACCTATGCTTTCCTTGACCTGCGAGGTCTGTCAGTATCTTAAAACCTGTGCTTGTGCGCAGCTTACATGGAGAACAGGGAAAGTCTCCACTTCCTTAAGTTACCTTCAACTGACTTCCACATCTGTGGAAACAGGTTTGAACAATCTTCAATCACCAAAAGATGTCAGTAAAAAGCACAATTCATAATGCATGTTACAGCTACTAGAGTCCAAAAGAGATTCACATCCTTCATGTCAATACCCATCCATAATTTTTCTGACTGGACAGGACAAATTTTTGAACTTCATTTTACAAATTAAAGCCCAGATAAAGTGCAGATATCCAAAGCGTTTATGCCAACAGCTACATGATGTGTGTAGTGTCACAACTTCTACTTTGCAGAAATGTCCATCTGGTTTGCCTTGCTTTAGCACCAATATATGCAGAAGGGAGAGGGGGATTTAACTAAGACTGAAGGACCAGTATAAAAATTGATGAATTTTGCTAAATAACCCTATGATTGCCCCCAGCTGGTCACCACTCCCAACAACTTGGGCCTTACAGGAGCCCAGTGCCTCACAGTGTTTCTTTCCATGGTTAGCTTGGCCTCTGAAATAAAGGCTTCTCAGTGACACTCATTGTAAAAATTTGTTTCCCAAGGCAGTAATGTTCTGTGCAGGTAGGATGGTGAAATCATTCGGAAGTTATGTATTTGACAAGCCTCTACATGAAGCATGCATGAGTGTTGCCAGTTAACCACTTAATGCAAGCAGAAGTGCATACAGACTCCCACCACAGTTTGTTAAGGAATATTCAGTAATATTCGCCACTCTTCTCATCTGTCTTCAATATACAAACTAGAAATCTTTTATACCAAAAGCTAGATTCAACATGTGGTTTAGGAGAGATACAGCCACTGACAGCCTTCAGGTCCAAACTTACTACAAACCCATTCATTGTTCAACTACGTGCAGAGTATGTTAAATTACTAACATTTCTGCAAATCAGGATTAAAATCATTCACTGGATGAATACAAACTGTCTCTAACCCATTTAAGCACAATGGATACTGCACCTTTCATGAGCTTTCTCATTTTTCTTCTGTTTCAGCTACAGCCTTTTTAAGTGAGACACTTCCAATTCCAGTACTTTGCCAAGAGTGGAACGACTGACTTAGGCAGCTCACTATTTCTGACCGCAAGTGAGAAGCAATCCTGCCCTCTCAAGCTGTCTGAAACAAGGCTCATTAGAAAATATCAACACAAGAATTACACAATGGGTCATGCAACCTGTCCTTCCTATACTTGCATGGCAATTTCATGTGCTCCACGTTTAAAAGTTTGTGGGTCCTAATAATTTAAAAGATGTGTTTGTTTGCTACGAGAACAAGAAATTTAAGTGAGCAATGGCGGCTCAAGGCTGGCAAGTAATTCTCAGCGTTACTCCAACTGAAGAGGCAGAACTCCCTACCAGATGCATCATACATCAAGAAGAACTCAAACACAATCTTTTCTGCTGATGAACCAGAAAGCAGAGTATCAGTTAGTAAGAAAATTGTATTTGTATCATGACTCCTTTTACCACTTTCTCTAAGGCAATCCATAAATTAAAAAGCTACATTCTCTGAAAACTAAGGAGGTATTCTGTAAAAGAAAAACAGATCAGAGGAAAACCTAATTAATTTTCACAGTGCACCATGACTAATCTTGGCATATATGGTACTGGAATAGCAATCACCGAGTACAAATGAAAACAGTGTTGAACCCTGTCCTATTTTTAATCAGATGAAAGCCACAAACCTTAGCCATGCTTCTGCTTAGTGGTGCATTTTCTTCTACCCTGATAGTTTTTACAGCTGGAGAAATAGCTACTTACAGCACTATTCTGCTGTAAAAAATTATTGCTGCTTACAACTTCTGGGATTCTAGTTGAGTGTGTCATAGAAAAGGAGGCCTGATCCAGGCAAGCTAAGAACGTTTTCTTGGGACATGTAACCCTTTCCGATCCATATCAGCTCCTCTGAGTGAAGATGTGCTTTGAAATTCTTCATCACCACTTATGTGGCATTATAGTATATCCACAAGGTGATGCAGAAAGCCAGTGGCAGAGACCAACTCCAAATAAAACAAAATTTATATGGTCCACAGCAATATTTTTTAATGGCATTTAAAGGCAATATACTAGTGCTGCTAATGTGATGGCGCATTTCCCCTACATTAGCTCTGCCATACAGAGCTATTTTTATTAATACCACAAAAAGCAGCCATTTGCTACTACAAACAGCAGCTCACAGTTCAAAGACTTTCCTCACTTAACCGTGCTTTTCATATGCATTGAAAAAAAGTTACTATTAGTCACATTTTCACCTCGACATTTTAATATTTGTAATCATAGCCTGGAGTGTGGAAACGGAATGAATACTTGTTAAAGCTAATTTGCTAAGCCCAGCTTTTAGCCAGGTCAACATTGCAAAAATAAAGACTTATTTTGTAACAGCATTCAGGGTGCACACTGAGATGGGGAAAGGTGCAAGTTCTCTCGCCTGTCTTCCACTCCTCTTCCCCCAGCTTCTCACTTACACATTCTGGAACCAAGAGAAAGGTGGAAGTAGAAGCCTAACTGCTGTTTCAAATGCCTTCTCCTCTCCCCAGTAAAGCAACACACCATATGTTTCATCCAAGAAATAACCTGCTACTATAAAAATGAGAGGTGGAGTGTCAAGAGATATTCACTCTGAGAATACAATATTCCATGAGAGCTAAGCTGGTATTTCAGCTCACAAGGAATGCTCCTTCTTATTTCCCCCGACAGAAAAATAAACATAATTGTCTCCTGATGACCCTTTTTCACCGGCAGCCTTACTACAAGACCCCTTCTGTGACTTCCTTTGCTCAGATGTAAAGAAGCACAACTCCAGTCTCCAGTCACAACTGAAATAAGACAAGTTGCCACCAAGATACATGATTTTGTTCCCCCATTGGAAGCGCGCATACGGAAAAGGACACACCTTTGGAGTGTTTCCCCGAAGGCCTCTTGGGTAATGACTCCTCAATGGAATGTGTTGATGTATGTAGTACATTTTCCAAACTGTTACTGACACTGTTGATGGGGGTCTCGGACCTTGGCGTGACCTGGAAAGACACAAAAATCCAATAAAGTAAACTGAGGGAATGTGCGAACATCACACCTTCCTCCAGGGTGAGCAGAACCACTTTGATGGCAGTCTGAAGTTTTCTTCTAGAACCCAGGGGTTGTTACTACTGATATTCCACAAGCAACAGTTGAGGGAAGTTGTTTCAGTCAGCAGCTATTCACAAATCTAGATTATCTTGGCTAATCTATAAAGCTACTTAATGTTTAATTCCTTTTTAAACAATAGTCACATAGCAGTCAATTGTAGGGATACTGCAAGATCCTTAACCTCTCCACACTGCAGTTCTTAACTCTTCCAGAAGAAAACAAACCCCATTTTTATGTTATGTCATTGCGCTGGTTGTGGCTGGGATAAAGTTAATTTCCTTCATAGTAGCTGGTATGGGTCTGTGTTTTGGATTTGTGCTGGAAACAGCGTTGGTAACACAGGGATGTTTTAGTTACTGCTCAGCAGTGCTTACACATAGCCTTTTCCACTTCTCACCCCAGCAGTGAGCAGGCTGGGGGTGCACAAAGGGCTGGAAAGGGACACAGCCAGGACAGCTGAGCCCAAGGGGTATTCCATACCCTATGGCATCATGCTCAACATAGAAAGCTGAGATATAAGAAGGAAGAGGAGGATGATCAGAGTGACAGCATTTGTCTTCCCAAGTCACCAGCCAATGAGAAGTGGTGAACAAATTTCTTGTTTTGGGCGTTTCAAAGTATTTCCATGTAGAACACAGGAATTCATTTCAATTGGGGGGGGAAGAAAAAATTCTCTTTGCCATTTGAAAGCTTGCTATCATGACTGTATTTCAATGAAAAATAGCACAGCAAAAATGCCCAAGTAGAAGGCTGCATCATCAAAACACACCTCATGGCCTTCACCTACGTTCTAAACTGCGTTTAGCATAATAACACTTATTTTCACCATTAAAGCACCAGAAAAAAACAGACATCATTAGAGGAACGTGAATTGAGCACTACCTACAAGCTGCTGTCCACAAGAGCATTCACAATTATGTAGCAACAAAAACACATCTATTACTTGCAGCATAACATTCCACGCCTGCCTCATAAGCTAGGCAATTACTCTGGTTTTCTAGGTAATAAGAAGCAGAAGTGGATGAACAGTTACATTAGCAGCACTGAACACAAGGGTTCAAGTCTCTTAAAGAGGAAAGTGTGCTCTAAAGAGGTAGTTAAGACAAAAGCACTCATACTAACTAATGCATCACTTGAATTTCAATTGCCACATTTTGAATCAATGCAAAATACTGGTATGGAGAGCTGTAATGAGAATTTAGCATCGATTTTAGCCTTTCACAAATCACAGGAGAAAACCTGCGTCTCCACATCACAAGAGAAGCTATCCTTTAATTCATGGTAACCAATACCAGTGACTAAAGATCCCTGGAAGGAAAAAGGCTCTCTCAGACCCTATTTACGTGAGACTGGTGTGACTTAGGACAATTTAAGCTTAAAACAATACTTTGCTCACCCTACCATTAGCCTTAAACATTGACATCAGCCAGAACACACAACGTAAGTCAAAAATAGCACATCCTTACTCTAAAACTACCTATTGTAAGCTCCATTTTAAGACTGACATTTATAGATTCATATGCAGTTTAAAGTAGTAGCACAAGTGAAAGGCCTGGGATACTTGACATCCATACGAAAGCTTATACATGCAAAGAAATCAATCTAGAAGGACAGATGAGTGCCAGAAGACAGCAGGATTACAAGTACCTGCTTTCCTTTTCAGCACTGTTAAGTCATTTTTTTTTGATCAAAAAATAAAGTTTACTTGTATGCTTCTTCAGCACAGCTTTCCAGCAGTAACAAAACCTTAATACCAAGCTTTCCCATCAGCAAGACCAGCCATTAAACATGAATCCTTGGGGAGAAGGTGAAGAACAGTTTAGGTCTCCTTGCCAAAGTCAGTCTTTACCCAAGGTTGTCCCACATCATCTCTCTCCTGGAGCTGATTATACCCTCACTCTAGAGGACTGCTGCTGAGAGGAAGTTCCAGCAGACGGAGCATTGACAACGCCATCCTCCCTGCCATGGGAGATGTCATAAGAGCAAGCGAGTAACACAGCAAGCTAGAAAACTAGGATTCAGACAAGACTATGTTATCTGTAACAACCAGGTTCTAAATATTCAGAACAGTCGGCAAATATAAACACTTACATGAAACTGAGTCAGAACATAGCCACATGGCTTCAGAAAAATATCTAAACAAGCAGTTTGTTACAACATATTGCCTCCTATCTTGTATTCCCTTCTTTCCATCTTCCCTACGATAAGCATCACATGCAGTTTAAAGTTCACATTTTGTTTATACATAACCTCCAGTTCTTTCCATAAAGACTTAATTCTTACATATTTGGTAAAGATTAATTTAGCCCATATGTCTTGACTGACTGAGCTCAAATACTGACTGATTCAGCCACACATCAAAGGAAAGCAGTTTCAAATTGGCCTAGAAAAATCACAAAGCTCTGATTAGTTCCAAATGGAGCACTTTGTTAGTGAGCTGAATGGGGTTATAACCAGTGAATCTGACTGCTTGAACCTTTCATTCCAAATTTTAAATAATTTTTTCCACTGACTTAAACATACCAATACTGCAAAGGTTTGGATTTGCTTAGGAAAAGTAAAATGATGAAAAATGTTTTGCAAATCAAAGTTTTATTTCCAAAATAGCAACAGCTTTTCTTTTTCTATTTCAATTTTAGGCCAAGCAAACCAGAGGAACAATAACCCATGAGCTATAAACTGCAGAAGATACTCTCCTAGGAGAGGTGTGAGAAACATCAGCAAAAGCTTGACAGCAGAGAGATGCCCAGAAAGGACTTGTGCAAATTCAACTGTAGAAAGTCAGTGTCTTACCAATTCTGGGAGGAATGTTCTGAACGTTACTGTAATCCCATAGACTGGGCTCAGCACAGCTACTAATACGCAGCCACTAAATTCTGAATAAAGAACAACGTATTCCAGTGAGATAAAGATTCTGAGAAATCATACATAAATTGCTTTAAGCCTTTTAGGCTCTGTAACATCTCTCAAGAAAGCCAAGATGCTATCAAAGAGTAAGCATCTGCTGTTCAGGAACTGCTAAAGGCTTGTTTTCTAAACCAGCAAGAGTCCACCGTAAAGGCGGATAAGCTGGCCTCACAAACCAGAAGGGCTGAGGCTATAGATCATAAAACCACAGGAGTGCCATTTTATAAGTGCAGAAAAATTCATGAATCATTCAAGGTCTAAGAGGGTACAGCATCAGACATCTGAACAGAAGACTTGGGCTCTTTCAACTTAAATTATTTGAGAACGTCATCAGAAACAGTCCACGAAGACTAATCAAATACAAACTCAGAGAGTGAAAGGAATAGAAATACTCTTCACTGTACCCAATCTTCCCATGAGCACAGCATTTTGTAGAGGGCCAGGGAAAAGGAAAGCCCTCTGTTCCACCTAGCCATAGAGTATCTATAAATTGCTGTAACATGAGTGGCTTCTCCAACAACTCAAGAAGATGTACCACTCAATTGGGTGCAGAAGAGACTGTTAAGCTATTTTTACTCAATTCTTAATGATGTCTACTCCCTCCATAACAAAGCATCTGGCTCGCAGATGAACTGCTGATTGCCCAGATTAAAACCTAGACTGTCTCTTGGATTTCAAGTTAAAGTAGTTGTCATAACTGAAAATAACAAAATTCATCACTACAGCTCAGCCCGAACTCTTTTGTGCATCATTCTTCATAGTAATAAAATCAGTATCTAAACTGTAGAGCACATCCTTCCCAACAAGGCCTAGACTGAAGGATCACAGAATGCCACCCTGAAGCCCTTCACCCCCAGGAGTCAGCAAGGAAGTGGAACAATTGCTTTGACTCAGGGGCTGATGACAAATACTTCAAGGTACCAGAAGCCACTGCTAGAATTTTAGCCATTATCGCATTTTCCCCTTTCCACCTGGCAGCAAACAATTGTATTATTTTTTGCCAGTGCAGTGTTTTTTCCTTAGCATCAGAGATACACTAACAGGCATAGATCATCATGGGAGAGAAAAAAAAAGAAGTTCTAGAAAGCTCTACAAACCCCCTTGATCCATCAAAAAGCACACAGAAAACAAGACATTAACTGCACACAACGAAATAACCAGGATGAGTTACTTAAATAGGTTCTCTTACAGCCACTGCTACATGAAGAGGGTCTGCCACTGTTCAAGACAGTGGAAGTCAATGGAAAACAGTAAACCTGTGAAGTCAGATTCAGTTAACTGTTAGCTTGGCTCCCCAGAGACAATCCCTGACATTTAATATAGCAGAGTCTTTCATAATAATAACAGGACCCATAGAAGTCAAATTTCATGCGGTAAGAATTTCACCAAAACAGCAATTATATGTTCCTTTTAAAAATAACTAAACAGAACACAGAAAATACACGGTTTAATAGCAAAGTATTTGCTGACTAAGTTTGAAGTGGAGCTTGCACTGAAAGTTAATATAGCTTACTACCTACAGTATGCATGCAAACTTGGATATAGGATCTGAGGGAATAAAGTATGATTTCTGTTCCAAGTTAGGTATGAAATTTAGGTCCTTCATTATGCAGGGGAACATTTTCACATAAAACTCAGTTTTCAGAAATGGCCAGTGGCACACTGGGAAAGTCCCAACGAGAGATGCTTCTGCCAATATTTGCTTTGGAAGCCTCCATTAAATCAGGTTTTTCATAATCATAAACTGACCTCCACGCTTGAGAGTGATGCAGGTAACATGTAAGAGTGTGTTCAAGGTTTGGAGCACTTGAAATCTGGTTGGGGGTGGGGGGAAAGTAAACTTTGCTCCTGCCATTTTCATATTAGAGTATTTACAGGAGCTTATTTTGAGGTCAACACCAAGGTCTTTAACGTGGAGCAATCCTGTTTGCAGAGATATTCCAGCAGAAGCTTGATGGCAAGAATACAGCCCTGGCATGCTCAGGCAGATAAGCTGCTATTTCCTAACGCAGAAATGTAACTCAGGTTCACAAATAATTTGGGAAAGAAATGCATTGCTGACACTCAGATGTCACTCTATGGGGGCATGAGACTGTTCAGGAGGCTAAGCCTGAGACAGAAACAGCCAATGCAAGGACCTGAAACTTAAAGCCTACTGAGACTACCAAACAAAGAGGACCGAAACTGAGCAAACATCTTCCTCTTCATAGGAACAAAAGACATTAGTCGGCCCAGCTGCATGTGAAACCATAGCCCCGAGCACAAGTTCTTGCACTTACTTCTACATGCAGACACTCCTTTTGAAGATCTGGGCTCTTCCACAAGGATGTTTAACACTCACACAAACACAACCGACTTTTCTCATACCTACTGAAGTTCTCAACACTACTCAACAATTAAATTTACACGCGTCTATTTTCTTCGCTGGACTGGGACATAAATGCAAGTGAAAGTGTTTGGCTTGTTGCTACAAATTCATGCAGTTCCAACAGCTAGGTCTACCAAAAAAAGAGATGTAAGCACTAGGTCAGTCAAGTCAGATGTGTCCATGCTTCTCACATGAGAAGCTGGTAAAAAGGTATCCATCTCTGAACACAAAGGGTGAAGAGGTAATTCACAGTGAAATGGGGTAATAGATCACATGCTATTGTCCTGTGAGACTATTACTGGGATGAAATGAGGCATGTAGTACTTAAATGCTGCAGGACAATCACACACCTGCTCCAAGGCTCCATTAATAAATTCAGCAGAGCAGATGGACCAAAAAAGTGAGTTGTAATTTATAGACTAATTTACACTTAAAATCCTTTGCCTAAATGATTGCAAATACTTTGTCAATACTAGGAACATAAAACTACCACAGAGTAACTGGACTAATTGCTTCGTGCTGCATGTCATTCAAGGCAATCAAATGAAACATCTGAAAGTACCTGACAGCACTAGTTTGTGCACTCACCACAAACAAGTGAAGCCATGCCCTGCAAAAAGCTTCAAAATTCTTTAACATTAAACTAATGCAATGTTTGCTGCCACCACTACACAGTCTCCAACAGTTAACCACAGGAGACGCCAAACAGGCACAACTCATGAGATTTCCTGCTGAAAACATATATTGAGTGAAAAGCTTGAACTCTAAAGGGAAAAATTATAGAAGGCAACAAAAAACACCCACAAGCATTAACACAAACAAGCTACAAAACGACAACAGCCTGTTTCATCTACCTGATCCTCCGCAATTTACTACACAGAGAAGCAGCAAGTGCAACCAGTTCACTCACACTGCTAATTCAAGGCACTTTCATTCTAGATTTCTGGTGCATCAGGCATATTTAATAGTAAAAAAGGACAGATGGCAAGAAATAATTTTCCCTTCAAACAAACAAAGAAATCAACTCTATATTTTACAAACCAATCATGAAAAGCACTTCAGAATCAAAACAGGTAACTGCTTAACCAGACCTTGACTGAGGTACTACTGCTCTCTATCCCGGCACTGAGGTACAAACATGATCCTGTTTCTTCACTTGAAGGCTGCCAAAAGGTAAAAGCCTAAAAGCATAGCCAGCAGCAGGGAAGATCTCACATTTACCATGAGAATTCAAAGTGTAGCATGGTCCTACTTTCTCTACAAGCCTTCATCCCTTAACGGCATTTGCATCTAAAACATTACGTTGACTTTGGAGCTAGCCTACTTCTATTGTCAATACATGGGTGGGAAATTACTCCCATCAGGCCAGCATTTACATTTGGGAGGTAAAAGGATAGTCAAAGAAGCAATCCCAGAACTTGAAGTATAAACCAAGCAACAACTCTGTAAGCTTCTCCCTTGTAGAATGGTTCATTGCCACTCCAGCCTCTTCTGCTAGAATTCACAAATTAACAAGGTTGGCAGATGTTATCTGACAAGAGACAAAGGCACTGAATTGAATGTCTCCTTCCTACCCCCCACCCCCCCAATAACCACTTAAATAATGGTTTGATTGTAATAAAACTACAAAGGTGGAAAAAAGGCAACACTGGAAAATAATTCATAATAAGCATGAAAAATGCTCACTTTCACTATTTATCAAAATGACTTGGCAGGTCTTTAATTCAAATTGAGATCTTACTCTTAAGTAATTGATCTTATTATTTAAGGATCACTTCAGCTCTTTACAAATATCCTGAAGCCCATTATTGGCCAGAAGACCCAGCTAAGAAGTAGATCCCTTCCAATGCTTACTGTCAGACAATCACACCAATGGGACCAAAGGAAAATTTCTATTTTAGCATGAGGCAAGAGCAAGGAATTTTTATGTTTCCCCATTACAAAACCCATGCAAAGAAATACAGATCTGAACCATATCAGTATCTCTTTGCTAGATTTAATACCCGTTTTAAATCTAAATAGAGAACAAGTTCAATTCAACTTGCTCCAATTCTTTTGTTGAAGAGTAAAGTCAAATTCTAGTTTAAGTGTGACAATGGCTCTCATTTCAACAGACAAATTAGAGCTAGCATTTCTGTGGATTCATAGAAATGGAGTCATAGAAACACTTATCTATATTCTTAGGAATAATGTTCCTGTATTTCCCTCTTTTTTTTTTTTTTTGAGGCAAAAAAGCACTCAAGAGCAAACAGTAAAATGGACAGTGCAGTATTTGAATACAGATGACTATACACATCCCTTTACAGAGCACTCAAGGGGAAAATAACACAGATACTGAAGCACTGTGAAGTCCATAGAGGAACCAGAGCTCTACCCAAACACTAAAGCAAAAGGCAAAATTCTGCCATAAAAGGATGCTGTTCAGTACCTTTGAAGTTGGACATGGGAATGCTTGTTAGGTGTAGTTAATTACTGCTGGCCCCTGCTTTTCCAAGCAGGATCTCCACAGAGCTTTTTACAGCTTCAATTAAATCAGTTTGAAGTATGGCACAGTTCAAAACACCCAACACCTTACAAGAGGCCTTTTAATTCCAGGAGAGATAAGGCCTTCTAAGGAGAGATAAGCAACTTCAACAGTTGCTTAGGTGACAACTAACAGTTACAAGGTAATTAGTGGGGGAAAAGAAAAGGAAAAAAGAGCCAATTTAAAAAGTGAAGTGACATGCACTCTTGAAACAAAAACTTGATTCAGCCTGCACAAAAATACAGGAAAACAGTTCACAGAAAAAACAACATTATTAGCTCAACACAAAGTTTTTGGCTGTGCTGGCCCTGATGTCTGGATGCAAAGTCTACTTCCCAAGCAAACAAATTCAGATTCTTAAACACAACGATTAGGCAAAGTGAATTTGGTGGCTGTTAATATTCTTATTACATGACACCATTGTCTTCCAAGGATTCTTTTGTACGCTAAGCTCATTTCTGAAGATATGGCAGGTTTGAGACTCAATCATTTTACTGGAGTCACAAAAACTTTCAAACATGAGGACCAGTAAGAAAAGAGCCAGAACTGGAAACCTCACATTTCTTAACTGGAACATCAAGAGGTGTGTGTAAACTGTATTGCCTCAAGTATCTGGAATACCAATGGATATGCAAAGACTGGCACATGTTCCCTGCTGGAAGCTGCAAAACCTGCCCCTGCAGCTCCAGAGGTGAGGTTTGTGTGGTTTTGAAAATGAGATAATTCCTGAGATAGCAACTACTGATATCAGTAAGTAAACACATCTAATCCTAGCTAACTGCTATTAACATGGTAATCTACCAAAGCTATGAAGTCTAAAGCTATGAAATATATTCAGTGGGTTAGCAGGCTGAAAATTAGGTTTCTCATATTTATTCTACCCGCACAAAGCTAGCAAAAAAGCCATAATGGTATTTGGCATAGATCACTGAATAGTTAGGCTGCTGACACCATGAGGCCTTAAGGACTCAGTTTCAACCCAACAAGTACTAGGGCTTTTTTCCAACTCATCATTCCACAGACAAAATAAAAAAGAGTATTTCTGAAGACAGTACATAACTTCAATCACTTGAGGCAAACAGTGCAGAAAGGTGTAGTTACTTGAAATGGACCTCTCAGCACCAGCTCTGCACCACTCCCAAGATACAGACTTTAGTTATTTTGGAGGTTTGGATGATCCCACTGAATTAACACAAGTGAAAAATAGCATCTTATGCTAGAAACTTGAAATAGATGTTGGTGTAGTGTTTGGAAGCTGGCTCGGCAAGAACCCTTTTTCCCATTCACAAGATACCAACCTGAAACAGCCACATAACTGCAGTGTCACTGACTCTTATTTCCTCTGAGCTGCAAACAAACTATAGTCAGGCTTACTATTTATGACTCCGGTTCTGCAGCTGAAGCTTCAACCAGATCATGGCACTAAAGGCATTGAGGAGCTCCTGCCATAGCTGGCTAGCACAGCCAAATAAGCAACCAAAGCATTATTTCCTTGTTTTTACAGAATGATCTCAGTAGATGAAAGCAAGTCCAAGAAATACACAGTGACAGACTCATTAATTAACTTCTCCTTTAGTTTTGGGAGTTATGTCCCAAGTGATTTTAGTTTTCAGCTACGGCAAAGTCAGATGTTTGTTGTCACAAGTCACACAACAGAAGTCTGAATGGGTGGTTCAAGATGCTGGGAGAAAGCTTTGAAACATTTCTCCCTTTTCTGCTGGTCACAGAGATTCAGCAGTGGCAGTTTGCCTGTCAAAGCGCCTGCATATGTACATGCACAGCACGAGACATCTGACTACTGGTTTTTGTGTGCCCTGATGCTTCCAGCTCCCCCACCCTCTAGGAAGACAGCAGAATTTGCAGCTCTAAGCACTACCATCAGCACAGAAATGAGCCTTCAGATGGCTGGCCAGAAAACCATTCCATCTCCTTTGTGGCAAAGGTAGAAGACATCTGAATAAGCACCTTCAGGTGCAAAATTAGCCTGAAAACTCAGTTGCATCCTCTGCAGTTAAAAAAAAAAAAAAAAAAAAAAAAAGCCTATTACCTTTAATCTCAGGAACAAAAGTTTTTAAAGACCTGATTCCTCAGACACCTCAGACATACGACTGGGCTGCATTTGAAGACAATTTGCACTGTTTCAATCTTTAAAAACCATACCACCACCTCAGATTTCATGCCTACAACCAAAAGGTCTGAAGAATTTACAGTTCAAGTCTTGCAAGCACTGGCACCATTCGAAACCAGAAGAAAACAGAAGACATGGGACAGAAATTATCATCTTTACAACGACTAAAGCCATAGTCTGCTAGAGAGAGGGCAGAGTTCTCATTACTTAGGGCAAGGAAAAAATGTTCACTTTGTACTATCAAGTAGAAACCATGAATCTAATAATTACTGACCTACGTAAGGTCAGACACAGCCACCACCTTTTCCTGTTAAGACTCATATATTCCAAGAACAATTTTGAAAAGCACAAATTAAAGCAAAAATATATGGGCAGCTGTTTGAAGCCTTCTTGTAGTCCACAACTGCAGCAGACAGTAAAAGAGAACAGCAAAAAGCAGTTGTTTGGGGTAGATGAAGTTGATTGGCAATGCAAAGTAACTTGAGGGCTCATGTAACATTTGCAGTAATTTTCTATCAACTCCTCAGTCTCTTCACAATTCAGAGAGATTTCACTGCAAGATGTGAAAGAGACAGGAGATGGAAAGAGGACTGCAAGCTCCAATCCTCTGGAAAAAAGCTGTAGCTAAGATCAAGTCGGGTCATATTTTAAAAGGGCTAAAGAGAAGCAACACATTTCCATTTGCTTCTGCAAAGAGAACAAGAACACTGCTCAACTTTTTTTGTTGCAACTCTCTGAATAAACAAGTTAAATGTAAGTCATCAGCAACTGTAACGGACCTCTAGTTATACAGAAGAAACTGTGGTCACACAAGCGTTAGTCCCTATTCCCACACTTGGCACAAGAAAAACACTGAAGGATAACTAGCCCTGTTCACAAAGAGCTCCCTATTTGCATGCCGTTCCACATCCACGCCATTCCAGCTTCCCAAAGTTTCTCAGGACCTCAAATGGTGGCCATTTCTGCAGCTCAGTTTTTTAAGGATGAGCTCAATGAGGTTTACGCTTGAGAATATAGGAGCAGCATTCACACAGTTTAACACACAGCACTGACTTCAAGGATCAGCTCTGCATAGCTCCAGCTGTAGTACAGCAACAGGAGTGACCAGAAAATGCTGGCACTGGGGAAGAAACTCTCTTCCAGTCCTGAAGAGGACGAAGAGCACGGGACTCTTGGCAGGCAGCAGCCCACTGCCGCTAGCTTTCTCTTAACGTCTGTATTGTTGGTTTTTTTAGTGATGTTACAGCACAAGTATTGCCACAACATAACTTGGTAACATCACAAGATCGAAGTCCACAGTGTTGGAATTTATTTGTGCATGTTTAAACTGGGCTGAATGGAGAAAGACATTGTTTTTTTCCACTTGCTTCATCCAACTCCTGGTTTAAGCCAACTGCTTACTCTAAAAGTAGCAAAATTAGCCAGCTATCAACACTGAAAATATTCAACAATCTTAAAGGAAACCTGTATGTTCAAACAAAATGCATATTCAAGAGACCATGAAAGCAAAATCATCTTTTTTGTTCCCTCCAACTATCCTGCCCTTGGCAGCCAGTATTCAACACTTATTTCTTAAAAATAAAATACATAAATTGAAAAAAAAAAAGTATTTTCAAAGAGACAACCCTTCAATGAGTTCAGAAGAACAAAAAACATCAATTGACTGTCCTATGTGCCTCACTGCTGGCACAAAAAATGCTAGAATGGATTCTCCATCCATCTTAGATTGACATAAATAGTGGAAGAGTTTTTCAGCTACATAAACCGTGGGCTATTGTGAAGCTTTGAAAGCATACTCTAAAAAAATGTTCCTGCCCACAGAACTTTATCTTTTTTTACTCACCTTATTTTGGGAAAACTTGTATCTGATTTACAGCCTTCCCTTCCAAGCCTAGGTCCATGCATCTTTTGAATAAAGGAAGTTGCAAGTAGTTAAGCATCTGAAAGGAACCTTTTTCTGGTTTTAATTATACCCTTCTACACTCTGCGTGAAATCTTTCCTTCTAGGTTTTATTCACATGGAGGTTTAAACTTATAAGAAAGGCAATCCTATACCTTGTTCTTTCCCCTTAGACCAAAATGTCAGAAAAAAAGCACTGTTAAAAGACACAGGAAGGGAAGATTAGGAGAAATACAAAGTTTAATAATACTCATCTAAATTTTATAATTGAAGCAGCAGTGTTCAAAGAAACAAAACTGGAAGTAAATTTGTATTCAGGGGAAGATTGAGCATAGATTTCTTTCAGTCTGGAATCGAACACTCAACACAATCTGTAGTGAGCTCTCAGAAAAAGCTTTATTTAGGATCCTATTCCAACACAGGGATTTTCACAGCCGTTAGATATACACCATCTTTCCCAATAGAAGGGTAACACAGTTATTTGCTGCCTGAGATCATACATCCTCAAAAGCCACAGCCTGTTAACTGATCACATGCACCCACCTAGCTGGCACTTAGCTTGAACTTTCAAGCAGGTTAAATTCAGTCAAAAAGACAGTTTGACTCCCTAAGTTGCAGCAGGCCAAGAGCTCTTAAACAGTCAGTAACATATGTAATAATTAACAGCACACATCTTAAAATGTTACTGTCTAGCTTAATTGCTGGCAGCTGAATGAACAAACAGCATTTAATGACAGCGAACCAGTAACACCAAGATCAATATTCAAGAGATTCACAGTGACAGGCAACCACCACATTTCTTTTAGCATCAGAAACTCAGAATGTTTGCCATCACAGTTGTCTAAACAAAACCCAGACACGCCAAGATGCCTTTGCCACTGGACAGCTACTTCTTAAGCCGATCCTCCAACTTAATCCAGGGAAACTTTTAAACATCCTTGTTTCCAAATCCACATGTTTGCTTCCCAAACTAAATCACTGGTCTTTCACACAACTGGCAGGACTGTCCCCTCAGCACAGGTACTGCCAAAAGCCATCAGTTAAGGTTTACACCGCTGCCTGTTGATCAGCTTCTGAACCTCTTCCCAACGGAATGCCACACCCCATAAGAACTCCATGCATCCCCTCGTTTTGCCCTCAGCTATTCACCTTCATCACCAACCAACCAAGTGATCGCCGCCAGTCTCTTAGGCTGCCATTTATCACTAGAATGCGCGTACTGAAAGAAAGGTTTAAAACCAGAGCTTAAGACACAACCCAGCGTCCTGCAGCAGTGCCACTATAGTGTGCAAAAGCAAGATACCCACCTTATGGCAGCCAGGATAGGTTGCCATGGTGTTGAGGGTAGAGGTGCTTGGATTCTTGCTGGTGCTGGCCATGATATTCTGGATCTGGGTGAGCTCTTGCCTCAGGACCTGTTTCTGGTGGAAGCTGAACGCAGGATGGTTGGATGCCATTGTAAAGAGCAACAGGAACTCATCCCCCGTGCGGCCCTCGTTGAGTTGTAGCCCATAGTTGTTGATGACCGAATCGATGTGGGTGAGGGTGCGGAAGAGGACCCCGGCCGCCTCTCGGTGTGCAGACCCGAGCAAGGCGAGAGACACCAACAGTTTGCTGCGCACCACCTCGTCCGTCAGGTTGGTGAGGCTCCCCAGGTCGGCGGGGTTATTGGCCTTGATTTCGGAGTCACGCAGCGAGTGATAGTCCTTGCGGGCCAGGTCCTCCAGGCAGGCGCCCAGGAAGCGCAGCTCCAGCGGGATGCACAGGTCCAGGAGGCCGCACAGGAACTCCACACGCTGCGGAGAGGGCAGCTCGGAGAACCAGCGGTACACGCCGTCCCGCTGCAGCCGCGGGCATCGCTTCTCCACCATGGCGCTCCGCCTTCCCCCGGCCCGGAGGGCGCACACCCTGCTGGGGGTCGCGGCGGAGAGAGCTGGCGGCAGCGCACCGAGGGGGGCCCTGACACCCCCTGAGCGTCCCCCCCCGCGCTCCCGCCCCCCCGGCAAGCCCGGCCCCCGGGGGACAAGGGGGCCCGGCGGCGAGGAGCGCGGGGGGCAGCCCCCGG